>JAXQQM020092790.1:0-102168 GCA_034641835.2 Pinus albicaulis | reverse complement strand
GGGCTGAAAACACTGAGGACGGTGTTACTTCTAGGGGGGGAAGATGTGACAGCCTCATTTAAGGATTATCTAGCATTAACTAGTTAAAACAATTTGTTTATTTTAATTTCTAACAAGAAAGACTTGATGGTTATGTGTTGAGACAAAAATTACTATTTTTATTTTTATTTTCTGAATTTATTAGGAGGAACCAATGAATGGAAAGAAAAATCTCCTAAGCTGTTGGTGTTAGTTTCTCTGAATAGGTGGTGGTTGGGGACAGTTGGAAAACAATTACCCTCTCCTCAGTGGATAAAGTTGGAATCCAGAGGAGGAGAGGGGGTTCTGGAAAAATTGGCAAGAAGGGGAAAATATTTTCTAGAGTTGGAAGGAGCCAGTTGAAAATATCTTTCTGTGAACCTTGGAAAGGCCAGAATTTATGGGTGTGACTGGAAAATTTTTCCTGAGGTCACAACAGAGTACATTCCACTGTTGTTCCCATGGCACCATCCTGGAATTCTGAAGCTAGGGGGCAAGTGCAAGACGTAATTGCCTCACTTGGATGGTTGGGAGGACCACAGCTTGAGGAAACAGATTTTATGTCCAGATAAGTACACTGAACTAGACGGTTCTGTTTTATTTACTGAGCAAAAGAAAGGTACTAGTACTTGTTTTGTAAATAAATGGTTGGGTTTACATTTACTAAAGGGAAAAGCATCATTTATTTGTTAACTGGACGGAATAGTAGTGTGTGAAGACTGGAAAACTCTTTACTGTTTCTTAGACTGAAAATGTCAGGTTGAATGTTTATCTTTTATTATTCATTAGAACAGAAAAATGGAAATGTCCCGACGTTGTTAGCTTAAGCAGAAGCAGAGAAGAAAACATGCATGGCTTTAATGAAGTAGTAGTCCTAATTTTGTATGGGATAAATTAATTTCTCAGGAATTTCATAATAGAAAGAAAAGGGAGTTTGAAGTTCCAGGTCCAGGAACTGAAACCCTACCCAGATCTCGCCCCTTTGAGCTTAGCAATCAAAGCTATACACGACCATCATGAGGATATGGTGGGCCGGTCACCGTAGAATAATCTAGGTAAACATATAAACATGCAGAACAAATAAAAGTGTATGTCTGTATGATCATTGCTAACTGGTCGATTAACCACTGTATCATAACAAATAACTGGGAAAAGAAAGCTTGACAGTGCATGCAAGGTAGAAAGAAAACGGTAGATGCTGAATTTACCAGCCCTGCGTAGCAGTAAGAACCATAAATGTCTAAAGCTAATATATTATCGAACCCTTTGAAGAAATATAGATGAGACAGACATAATGCAACAAGAAAAACAATGTAAAATCATCTATACTACCGAATCATTCATTTGCGGAAAAGGCGCGAGAGAGAGACCAGCATGCCAATTCCACAAGTTGTATTGAAACGTAGAACACGGGAATTGTAATAGAAAACCGGAAGAAAGTTCTAACCAGTCCTGGCGAACTGAGTTATGAAATTACAAAAGCAACCGAAAGAAGATTCCAAACACATCTACAATATAGTATCAGAGCGTCGGAGGTTAAGGGGTTAACAGCCCTCATGACCCGACGATTCAAAAAAAATAAGATCGTATGCAAATGTTACAGCCAAGAATTAAAGTGTAGAGACACAGCAGACATGCTCGTAGTAGAATAAACGCAGTTCTCTCCAGATACTACAATAGCATGAAACATTATGATAAAACCCTGAGCCCGAAGGCAAAAAGGGAAATCTGTTGTAAAACCCGCAAGGGTGAAGCTTTTAGCAGAGAACTACGAACGTATACGCCGAATAGCAGTGTACCTGACATAAGAAGAACACGACCAAGGAGGGAATTTGTCCATTTTTAAGCGGAAGGAAGGGTCTCTTAAGGTAAGACCACTAACCTGTCAAACGCAAAAGAGAACAAAAAACTCTGTCAGTGGAGATAACGGAGACGTTTGGCTGGACCTAGCAGTGGTACAGTCGTTCAAATAAGCGAAAGAAAACAAAACAAAAAGAGAAGTAGGGTAATCATGCTAAAACTGAAAGCAGCATCTCTTATTAAGCTCACCTGTAAGTATGTATTTACCGGTTCGGAAATGCTGTCAAGGAATAGAGCCATAAGGTAAGAAGAATATAAATATGAGCCTGCGGATTTACCCTATACCTGTAAAACCAAATGGGAGAACGGAAAATTCCAGAATCGTGAAAAATAACAAAGCGATGAGTTACCTTTTTAAACTTTCACGATCACGCTCTCTTTGTCTCGAGACAAACCTCCATAGCAGTTTCACCATCTAGCACATTGTAAACCAGAGAGAAATTAACAGTCGATTCATATTCATATGAGGAAACTAGTAGCAAAGGAAAGCGGAGTTACCAGTGAAAGGAGCCTAGATTTTAAGCTGCAATCTGGACGGAGAAACCTATGGCAGCGGCATTCCTCTGGTGCGCCAAGCAAAGATGAAACAGCTACTGGACTAGCGAAAATCACTGGAGAAGACTGCAGTCTCCCTTCCCTCCAATAACCCCGTGAAAATCAAGATAGGGAGCAGCTGTCACGTTGGGTTAATTCCAAGGAAGCCAACTCATAGCAAATGGCAAGACGGTTCTTGCCACGTCCATTCCACCGTATGCCAAGGAATTAAACACCTCAGGAATGGGCAAAGACATTTATGTGGGTTTTAATTACCAGATCACAGTATGGTATAGCCTTGGGATCGTTTATCAACCCAACACGCAGAAGATTAAAACACCAAGGCAAGCATAAGTGCAACCATGGCCTTGGCCGAGTTATATTAATGGCAAATAAATATGCCACGTTTTGATAACCACGCCATAAACAATAGAGTTAAACAAAATGCATTAATAATATGCATTATGATGTTGTATTTGCATGGGAATGGTTATTGGTATTGAATTCTGTGATTAACATAGTGTAAATATTGAATCTGCCCTGTGCACTATCAGCAAACATGTGAACCTTAGGTAAAAAAAAAATTTATGTGCGTAATTTTATGGTTAATGCATGTGACAAGTGGTATCAGAGCCGGTTGTTACGCTAGAACCTTAAGGGTCTGCTAACAGTAAAGCTGTGTATGTGATTAGTGCACTGAGAAGAAACGAGGGAAATGAGAGAAGGTACAGCATCTCAATCACAGCCGGAGGAGACTCAAGGCCAAACAGTTATGAATCCAGAAATGTGGGTTCAATTGACTGTCGAACAGCATCAAAAGACAAGTCGAATGCTTGAAGAGCAGCAGCATCAAACTGCATTTCTACTAAATACAGTACAACAATTACAAGAAGAAATGACGAGGGTCCGGAGGGACAATGAGAGGTTGCTCCACGACCAAGAAAGGATACTGAAAAGCTTATCTGACAAACAAAATCAAGAATTGGAGCACCATAGTGCTGAAAAAGAAGAATCAGCGGAACAAGATGAGCAGCAAACCAGGAACAATACTACTGGTAAGACTGAGAGGAGCCCCTCCTAAAGGAGCAAAAATAAGAACTATAATGAGGCAGAGTCGCGCAATTTATCCAACCAACAAGATCTCAAGAGGCAGAAAGTGGAACTGCAGGGGGAGTTTCGTAAGATTAAGCCACCAATGTTTGATGGCGAGGCGGAAGAGGCAGCTGAAGCATGGTTAATTAATATTAATAAATATTTTCAAGTATATGAGTATAGCAGTAATATGAAGGCCAGATTGGCTATATATCAGCTACGAGAGAAGGCCACCCTGTGGTGGGAGGAGGTAAAGAATGTTCGCAGCATTGATGAGCAAGACATTACATGGGAACTATTTCAGCAGTACTTCAAAGATAAATACCTTACAGAAAGATTCTATGATGATAAAGCCAAGGAATTCCATGATCTTCGGCTTCATCAGATGACCATGGATGAGTATGTCATGAAATTTACCTCTCTGCTACGCTATGTACCCTACCTCAGAGAGGAAAAAGCCAAGGTGCAGAGATTTCTGAGCAGTCTGCCTTCTGCCATGAGGGAAAGAATAGAGTTTGTTAACCCCCAAACTATGGATGAAGCTGTTTGGAAGGCACGCATGTGTTACCAACAGTATAAGGCCAAGGGGGAGGGTGGAAAAGGTTGGCAGCCCAAGAAAAATCAACAGAATTCCTCTACTTTCAAAAGCAGTAAAAGAAGCCACTATAAAGGGGCGGGACGGAACACTAGTAGCAAGTAGTTTAATAAGAACCATCATAGGATTAAGTGGCCAGTTGAAGAAAGACCCACAGAAGCATAAAGAAAACCAAAGCAGGGGCAAAATTCTAAACCTCCCCTACAGTGTTGGGGCTGTGGGGAAGCACATTACTATAAGAACTGTCCACAACGGAATAAAAGTGAAACTGTGGCAAATTTGCAAGAGGCATCAACAATGGGGGACATGGCGCGAAACATACCACGTATAAATGCAGCCTTGGAAGATCCTCAGGCTGACTTCCAGCCCACAATGATTGAATTGGAAGGTACTATACTATCCAAACCTGTTTCGATTTTAATAGATCCTGGAGCTAGTTTAAGTTATGTAAGTCCTAAACTAGTGGAGATGTGAAAATTAAAAGAACAAAAATTTAAAAACTCCTGGTTAGTTCAACTAGCCACCGGAGCAAAACGCAAAGTGACTGCGAAAATTGCTAATTGCATACTGGAGGTTGCAGAATAGTAGTTACAGGTAGACTTAAATATTCTACCATTGGGATCGTATGATGTGTTACTAGGAATGGACTGGTTGGAAAAACACTGGACCTTAGTGGACTGTAAGGAAAAGACAATTTATTACAAAGCGCTAGATGGTACGCGTAAGGAAATTAAAGGAATTAAAAAGTCTGTGCAATTACGCCCCATAACAACGTCTCAGATGAGCAAGTGTATCCGAAAAGGATGTTAGTTGTACGCAATCCAAGTAGGGTATGCAGAATCTAAGGGAAAGGCTGCAGATATAAAAGATATTCCTTTAGTACAAGAATTCCTGGATGTATTTCCAGAAAACATCCCTGGATTGCCACCTAAAAGAGATATTGATTTCACTATTGAATTGCTACTAGGGGCCACACCAGTGTCAAGAGCTCCTTATAGAATGAGCATACTAGAGTTAACAGAGTTAAAGATGCAGTTGCAGGAGTTGTTGGATAAAGGATATATTCGCCCAAGCGTGTCACCTTGGGGAGCACCAGTTATTTTTGTTAGAAAAAAGGACGGAACCTTACGCATGTGTATGGATTACCGGCAACTCAACAAGCTGACAGTTAAGAATAAATATCCTTTACCCAGAATCGATGATTTATTCGATCAGGTGAGGGGTGCTAAGGTGTTTTCTAAAATAGATTTGAGGTCTGGATATCACCAAATACGAATCAAGGATGAGGATGCTTGCAAAACAACATTCCGCACTAGATATGGGCATTATGAGTTTGTGGTATTGCCCTTCCGATTGACAAATGCACCAACAACCTTTATGAGGTTGATGAATGGCATTTTTCATCAGTTTCTAGATCACTTTGTATTGATATTCATAGATGACATATTGATTTACTTAAAGAGCGAGGAAGAACATAAGGAACATCTGAGAATAGTATTGGAAATGCTGAGAAAGCATCAACTTTATGCTAAATTCAGCAAGTGCGATTTCTTTAAATCAGAAATCCAATACTTGGGTCATGTTGTGACAGCCGAAGGAATAGCTGTGGACCCTGAAAAGATTAAAACTATCATGGAATGGCAGGTACCACAGAATGTGGCAGACATTAGATCATTTATGGGTCTGGCGGGATATTACAGGCGGTTCATTGAAGGGTTTTCTGAGATTGCTTACCCTATTACATCCTTACAAAAGAAAGGCAAACCTTTCAAATGGACGAATGAATGTCAGATCAGCTTTGAAAAGCTGAAACAGCTCTTAACCACAGCACCAGTGCTGAAGGTAGCTGACCCCAACAAAGACTATGTGGTGTGTACTGATGCCAACAAGGAGGGAGTTGGTGCAGTATTAACACAAGAAGGCAAGGTAATAGCCTATGAGTCCAGAAAGTTGAGATAACATGAACAAAAATACTCTGCTTATGATTTAGAACTCACAGCAGTAGTGCATGCTCTCTGAGTATGGAGGCATTATCTACTGGGCAAAAGGTTTGTACTTAAAACATACCATAGCAGTTTGACTAACTATTTTAAGCAGGCAGATTTAAACTCTAGGCAAGCAAGGTGGAATGAATTTTTGAGTGAATTTGACATGGACATAAAACATGTTAAAGGAAAATAGAACCGAGTTGCAAATGCTCTGAGCAGGAAATTGCATGCGATCTATGCAATGTACTACAGCCAACCTGTAAGCCAGCTGTCAGAGCAATTAAAGGAAGAAGCACGGAAGGATCCAGAATACAAGTTCTTGTGGCAGTAGATGGAAAAGAATAAGGAGCAAGGCAAGCCATCCGAGTATGGAAGCAACGAAGAACAGATGTTAACTTTTCGCGGAAGGACCTATGTTCCTAATCGCCCAAGTCTCAAGGAGTTAATCCTGGACGAGTATCATCGCAACAACTACGCTGGCCATCCTGGCTATCAAAAGATGCTTTAAGCAATTAGAAAAATATATTATTGGCCAGGTATGCATAGAGACATTGCAGAATATTTGAGAAAATATTTAGAATGCCAGCAGGTTAAAGTGGAGCATCGACACCCTGCAGGGCTACTGCAGCCCATACCCATTCCTGAATGGAAATGGGAAGTGATCTCTTTAGATTTAATCACGGGCTTACCTCAAACAAGGAAGCAGAATGATTCAATTATGGTAGTGGTGGACAGATTAAGTAAATCTACCCATTTCATACCTGTGCAATCCACCTACAAAACAGTGCAGATTGCAGACATATTTATGAGGGAAATATTTAGGTTGCATGGTATACCTAAGACCGTGATTTCAGATCGGGATGTTAAATTTACCTCCGCATTTTGGAAAACCTTGTTTTCAGGCTTAGGAACTCAGATACATTTCAGTACTACCTATCACCCTCAAACTGATGGGCAGACAGAATGGGTAAACCAAGTTTTGGAGGACATGCTGCACATGTATGTAATGCGGCAGCCAGCTAAATGGGAAGATTACCTGCACCTAGTGGAGTTTGCATACAACAATGGATATCAGGAATCTCTAAAAATGAGTCCCTTTGAAGTGTTATATGGATGGCAGTGTCGTACACCAATAAACTGGAGCAGTCCTGAGACAAAATTAATGTTGGGAGCAGAAATGCTAGCTGAACTGGAAGCTAAAGTAAAAAGGATAAGGCAGAATTTGAAGGCTGCGCAAGACCGAAAAAAGGTCTTTGCAGATAAGAAAAGATCCTATCACGAATTCGGAGTGGGGGACCACGTGTATGTAAGGATTAAGCCTAAAAGAAGTACCTTAAGGTGGACTTCTTGCGCCAAGTTAGCCCCCCATTACTGCGGACCCTTCCAAATTCTGGAAAGGGTGGGACCGGTAGCCTATAGGTTGGCTTTGCCTAGTCATATTAAAGTACACAATGTGTTCCATGTATCTTTGTTAAAGCGATATGTGCATGATGAAAAACATGTAATTCATTGGCAGAACATTCAAGTAGGAGGAAAGAGTAGGAATAAGTCCTAACTAGAAGTTTTAATACATTTAATGTACTGACTGGTAATCCTGTTGTTTTTCCTTTCCAGGTAGAACCGGACGGAGAATTTCTGGTAGAGCCGCTACGTATACTGGATCGTAGGGAAATTGAACTCTGTAAAAGAGTAGTTACCCAGTTGAAAGTACAGTGGAAGCACTTTGGACTGGACGAAGCTACTTGGGAGGATGAAAAGTTTATACAGGAAGCCTACCCAGAACTCTCTGCAGAGATGGGCTGAAAACACTGAGGACGGTGTTACTTCTAGGGGGGGAAGATGTGACAGCCTCATTTAAGGATTATCTAGCATTAACTAGTTAAAACAATTTGTTTATTTTAATTTCTAACAAGAAAGACTTGATGGTTATGTGTTGAGACAAAAATTACTATTTTTATTTTTATTTTCTGAATTTATTAGGAGGAACCAATGAATGGAAAGAAAAATCTCCTAAGCTGTTGGTGTTAGTTTCTCTGAATAGGTGGTGGTTGGGGACAGTTGGAAAACAATTACCCTCTCCTCAGTGGATAAAGTTGGAATCCAGAGGAGGAGAGGGGGTTCTGGAAAAATTGGCAAGAAGGGGAAAATATTTTCTAGAGTTGGAAGGAGCCAGTTGAAAATATCTTTCTGTGAACCTTGGAAAGGCCAGAATTTATGGGTGTGACTGGAAAATTTTTCCTGAGGTCACAACAGAGTACATTCCACTGTTGTTCCCATGGCACCATCCTGGAATTCTGAAGCTAGGGGGCAAGTGCAAGACGTAATTGCCTCACTTGGATGGTTGGGAGGACCACAGCTTGAGGAAACAGATTTTATGTCCAGATAAGTACACTGAACTAGACGGTTCTGTTTTATTTACTGAGCAAAAGAAAGGTACTAGTACTTGTTTTGTAAATAAATGGTTGGGTTTACATTTACTAAAGGGAAAAGCATCATTTATTTGTTAATTGGACGGAATAGTAGTGTGTGAAGACTGGAAAGCTCTTTACTGTTTCTTAGACTGAAAATGTCAGGTTGAATGCTTATCTTTTATTATTCATTAGAACAGAAAAATGGAAATGTGCCGACGTTGTTAGCTTAAGCAGAAGCAAAGAAGAAAACATGCATGGCTTTAATGAAGTAGTAGTCCTAATTTTGTATGGGATAAATTAATTTCTCAGGAATTTCATAATAGAAAGAAAAGGGAGTTTGAAGTTCCAGGTCCAGGAACTGAAACCCTACCCAGATCTCGCCCCTTTGAGCTTAGCAATCAAATCTATACACAGCCATCATGAGGATATGGTGGGTCGGTCAGCGTAGAATAATCTAGGTAAACATATAAACATGCAGAACAAATAAAAGTGTATGTCTGTATGATCATTGCTAACTGGTCGATTAACCACTGTATCATAACAAATAACTGGGAAAAGAAAGCTTGACAGTGCATGCAAGGTAGAAAGAAAACGGTAGATGCTGAATTTACCAACCTTGCGTAGCAGTAAGAACCATAACTGTCTAAAGCTAATATATTATCGAACCCTCTGAAGAAATATAGATGAGACAGACATAATACAACAAGAAAAACAATGTAAAATCATCTATACTACCGAATCATTCATTTGCGGAAAAGGCGCGAGAGAGAGACCAGCATGCCAATTCCACAGGTTGTATTGAAATGTAGAACACGGGAATTGTAATAGAAAACCGGAAGAAAGTTCTAACTAGTCCCGGCAAACTGAGTTATGAAATTACAAAAGAAACCGAAAGACGATTCCAAACACATCTACAATATAGTATCGGAGCGTCGGAGGTTAAGGGGTTAACAGCCCTCATGACCTGACGATTCAAAAAAATAAGATCTTATGCAAATGTTACAGCCAAGAATTAAAGTGTAGAGACACAGCAGACATGCTCGTAGTAGAATAAACGCAGTTCTCTCCAGATACTACAATAGCATGAAACATTATGATAAAACCCTGAGCCCGAAGGCAAAAAGGGAAATCTGTTGTAAAACCCGCAAGGGTGAAGCTTTTAGCAGAGAACTACGAACGTATACGCCGAATAGCAGTGTACCTGACATAAGAAGAACACGACCAAGGAGGGAATTTGTCCATTTTTAAGCGGAAGGAAGGGTCTCTTAAGGTAAGACCACTAACCTGTCAAACGCAAAAGAGAACAAAAAAACTCTATCGATGGAGATAACAGAGACGTTTGGCTGGACCTAGCGGTGGTACAGTCGTTCAAATAAGCGAAAGAAAACAAAACAAAAAGAGAAGTAGAGTAATCATGCTAAAACTGAAAGCAACATCTCTTATTAAGCTCACCTGTAAGTATGTATTTACCGGTTCGGAAATGTTGTCAAGGAATAGAGCCATAAGGTAAGAAGAATATAAATATGAGCCTGCGGATTCACCCTATACCTGTAAAACCAAATGGGAGAACGGAAAATTCCAGAATCGTGAAAAATAACAAAGCGATGAGTTACCTTTTTAAACTTTCACGATCACGCTCTCTTTGTCCCGAGACAAACCTCCATAGCAGTTTCACCATCTAGCACATTGTAAACCAGAGAGAAATTAACAGTCGATTCATATTCATATGAGGAAACTAGTAGCAAAGGAAAGCGGAGTTACCAGTGAAAGGAGCCTAGATTTTAAGCTGCAATCTGGACGGAGAAACCTATGGCAGCGGCATTCCTCTGGTGCGCCAAGCAAAGATGAAACAGCTACTGGACTAGCGAAAATCACTGGAGAAGACTGCAGTCTCCCTTCCCTCCAATAACCCCGTGAAAATCAAGATAGGGAGCAGCTGTCACGTTGGGTTAATTCCAAGGAAGCCAACTCATAGCAAATGGCAAGACGGTTCTTGCCACGTCCATTCCACCGTATGCCAAGGAATTAAACACCTCAGGAATGGGCAAAGACATTTATGTGGGTTTTAATTACCAGATCACAGTATGGTATAGCCTTGGGATCGTTTATCAACCCAACACGCAGAAGATTAAAACACCAAGGCAAGCATAAGTGCAACCATGGCCTTGGCCGAGTTATATTAATGGCAAATAAATATGCCACGTTTTGATAACCACGCCATAAACAATAGAGTTAAACAAAATGCATTAATAATATGCATTATGATGTTGTATTTGCATGGGAATGGTTATTGGTATTGAATTCCGTGATTAACATAGTGTAAATATTGAATCTGCCCTGTGCACTATCAGCAAACATGTGAACCTTAGATAAAAAAAAAAAATTATGTGCGTAATTTTATGGTTAATGCATGTGACATATTGTATTTATTATTTCAAGGTTGAAATTGAAATATCAACAATTTAGTTAATTGTTATGTTAATAGATTTTTAATTTTTTATTTATATGGTTATTTAGGGATTTCTTGAAATTTTAAGTTTCAACTAAAATTCTAGTGTCCTTGGGGATTTTCTTTTGAGTTGAATCAAGCTATGCATTAAACAATTGTAATGGATTCAAAATTGCATTTTAAACAACTAAAATTCACATTTTTACCTAACTAAAATTCAGAAGTGATTCATGATGTTGCCAAAAATTCTAAAACCAAATTTCGATCAAAACCAAAAACATTTAACAATTATTTAATTTTTAACAATTTTTTTTTATTATAAAAAAGTAATTATTATAAATAAAAACACTCAATATAGGAAAGTAATGAATTTAATTTATTAAATAATACATCTTAACAATATAATAAAAAAAAAAGGATTTCAGATGAATCACAAATGTGCTTAAATATATCATTGTTTTACTTATTAAATTTTTAAGAATTAAAAATTGAATAAGTACATGTCCTCATAAATTAATTATCCAAAAAAATTCAAATATATGATTTTTTCTATAATTAGTATTTTATTTTTCCAAAAAGAATATATATATATATATATATATATATATATATATATGGATTTTTCCATAATTAATATTTTCTTTTCATTCATTATCATACTTATTTTTAGCAATACATATTTATTAAACTATAATCATTCCTTTCTTGTTTTCTATTAATTGTTGTGATTTTTGTAATAACAATGTTTTTTTTTTTTTTTCTAATAACAATGTTTTTTCACCTTTTCCACTAATATATTTGATTAATCATAATATTTTTTATTGTTTAATTGTTGCGGAATTTTTTTTTCCTAAAGCTATCTTATCATGTACCAATAGATTTTTAGCAATCTGATTCCATCTCCACCAAGGTTGTGATGCTTAAATCATGCAATTAATATAACTAAGTTATATGATCACATTGACCCCAAAGGGTTCTCATTTTTTGCATAAGAGTTTGGTACTAAATAACTTGGTGTAGGAAAAACAAGCTTTTACATTATGAGAATGAGAGAAAAAATATAAAGGAAAAATGCACTTTTAAGGAGTTTTATAAGAATTCAAAAAACTTCATAAGAGGTTTCTAAGGAGGAAAAATCTATAATAAGTTACTGAAGAATAAAATTCCAAAATAAAAAGTGCATGCATTTTTAACTTCATCAAAAAGTAAATTAATAAACTCTAAATCAGGGACAAATTGAAAAAAATATTTCATTAACTCCTTGATTGGTTTCCATAATTTGTTTAAATGAAAATTGAGAATAAGTTTTTTTTTGACACATCCATTGTACCCATCTATTGACATGTACATCCATTATAGTCATATATTGGCATGTATATATGAAGGAACTTGGTTTGCTCAATTTTCTAGTCTTTATATCATGATAGAGGGGCTTAAAATTTTATCTAGTCAAAAATTAATAGAGATGATATAATTAATGTGCTCCACTAAGGGCTAAATAAGATTTATGGTCATTAATACCAAAGACAAGTTTACATGTAAAAATAATGATTTTACACATCCATCTTGGTAGAGAGAAAAGAGATATGTCCACTACGAGCTAAATTAGATTTATGGTCATTACTACCAAAGACAAGTTTACATGTAAAAATATCAATGATTTTACAAATGCATCTTGGTAGAGGGAAAAGAGTTAAGTCAACATATCATTATTGGTAAATAAGGACTATTATTCGTGAATGATATGGATGTGTATAATTTTTCTTGTTTTTTTCTAAAACTTTTGGTGTGATGTGTCACACCTAGAAAACCTATGGGCATAATACATGTCTCTTCCAAAAATAATAGTGGCTCTTTCACAATAGCTAAGAGGACAAATTTTAAGAAATAATGCATGAGAATTTTCTCTTCTAAGTCAAATTTTCAAATTCTTCTCCTACATATGCACTCATGGGTGTGGTTGATTATGCAGTGGAGGTATTTTGATGATACGTGGTTAAGAGTTCAACTCTAGTTTCATTTTAATAAAATATTTGAAAACATTAAGAAGACCTTAGGTATAAACTCAAATGTTTACTTGGGACAAGTTCAATAGATAACTAAGAGGAAGTTATAGGTAGAGTGCATTGGAATAGCCTAAATCTAACCCTAAAAATATCCTCGATTATGTTATTGGATGAATACCACATGTGGGAGTTCATCATGTGGTGTAATGGGTCCTCTCCAACTTAACCTTCAAATTTTGAAATATTAGAAAAAATAGTGGTAGGCATGGTAGGAAAATTTGGGCCATGAAGGATGGGCTCATTAATGGGCTATAAAATGCCTAGAATGTACAAATTTACAATAAAAAGAAATATCTCTAGAATAAGGTTCCCTTCTCAAGAGGAGGAGTAAGTGCATTTTAACTAGGACAACCTTAATTGAATTAGTCAATGGTCCACCACAGAGACCCCCCAAATTAGGGACAAGGTGATGAAATATTTCTTTAACACTTTGAATGGTTTCTACACACTCCAAGTTGAAATAGTGAAGTCTTATGCTTAAATATCAACCTCCATAATTTCTTTAACTAACCATCATTAACAATATTTTGACATAATTGATATACCCATCTATCAACATGTATATTTGAAGGCCTCTATTTTACATCATCTCTAGTCTCTCCATCATGATTTGGAGACTAGTGACCCGTTTTATTTATAAAATTAGTAGGAAGTATATCCTTGGTGTGTTTCATGATAAGCCAATCTATATTTTTTTATTATAATTTAGTCTTTAAGTTTAGCCATAACACTAGTCACAAGTAAAAATATCGGTGATTTTATTAATGTATCTTCCAAAAAGGTAGAAGACTAAAAACCAAACATAGATATCAGTGTTGGAACATTACAACTATTATTCATAAGTGACATAGACATATAAAGTCTTATCAATTATATCCACTCAATATTTATAACACCCATAAAGTGATTAATCATTAAATAATTCTTTTTTATTTTTGTTAAATGTTATTTTGGTTATATGTGTGTGTCTATACACACACACACACATCATCATCATCATCATCAATTAGGTTTATCCTAGGTTGCTGGGAGGAATAATTGTTATCTTACCCACCTAGGTTCATTTCTCGCAAGTGACGTGTTGAGCTCATAACAAGTATATTGTTGTCATAGCTTTGAGCATTGTTGTTGACTAACCTTGTTCCTTAAAGATTATAGGGTTTTGTAGCTGCTACAACACCCTCCAAACTTTTGGCCTATACCCAATTTCATAGCCTTCCTTGATCTTGTTCATCGTCGTCGCAAAATTTGAAACTCATTCCATGTGTTTTCTTAGAGTGTTGTGTTCCTTTTTATAAGTTGGGAAAAGTGTCATCTTTTGGCATGTCGGTTGTCGCATCATGTATATAAGTTTTTCTGGTGGTTCGAAGAGTTCCTCTTTGTGCAAAAGATTTTTTCTAGCCTTGTAAGTACCCTTCACACTCATTTCCAAAGTTTTGAGCATTGTTGCACAAGTGTTGTCACGATCGTCGAAAAGTGTGTCTTCAGTGCCGCACTTATTGTAATTAGTCGTGAATATGTTGCACGAAGGGATATGATTTGTTTGCATGCCATGGATGATCTATGTTGTTGAATCATCAAAATATTTTAAGTGTGTGATCGCAATTAAA
The DNA here is from genome assembly GCA_034641835.2 of Pinus albicaulis. NCBI lineage: Eukaryota > Viridiplantae > Streptophyta > Pinopsida > Pinales > Pinaceae > Pinus > Pinus albicaulis. The sequence continues at coordinate 87,545 of JAXQQM020092790.1, read as the reverse complement.
TTTTTATCATCGTTCACACTAATCTCACCAATCTCTCACTTAGCCATTTTCAAATTTAAAAAAAAAAAAAAAAAAAAACCTTCTTGACCAAGAAACCTAGCTTCATTCGGCCTTCCCAAGCTTCCTACTACATAGTTTTAGTCCTCTAGTTATGACCTTGCTACTTTGCACTATGCAATACGTAGTTCCTGCCTCCTAGGACTATTGCACTACACAGTTTTTGTTCCAAAGCTTTGGCCTTGACCTCCAAATTTTCACAATCTTGTCTCTTAGCCTGGCTTAAACTGCGCACTTCGCAATCACAAGCCTCAACCTCATTCCCTAATCTATTGAAATGTGAAATTGTGAAGTGGCATAACCCCCCCTTGTCTCCCAGAACTGTGCAGTATGCTCACTCAGAGCCCATTCCCTCAGCTTGTCTCACTCGCACCTAGAACTGCACAATTTTCTCCTTTAGCCCAACCTCAATTGCGCACTACACAATATCAGGCCTCAAGCTCACCCATGGCTGCTTGAACTGCATAACTGTGCAGTCACTGAGCCCCTCTTCCCAACCTTTCAATACTTCCATGCTCAATTTATGGATCAAAATGCACCACCTTAGGCTAGGGGGTTTTCATATTGATGTCTTCTCGTCATGAGTGAATTGCAGGAACGTGTACCCTATCATGTCATGGCAAGATGATGAAGAAGGAGAAGAAGGAGGGAAGCATGCTAAAAGACAATTTTGTAGATGAATTCACAAGTCAATCAATCATGAGAAAGCGAAGGGACACTAGTTTGTGACCATTACCAAAGACTTGAGATCATTGGAGATTCCTTATCGCCAAGCCATGTGGAGGTGAAAAGAAGAGAATTCTTAAGACGACATTCAACACTCAGCAACAGTAGTGGCTTCACATTGCCACATCATCAAGCATTTCATGTCAACAATGTCAAGTCATGTCATGTTATGAGTAGTTACATGCCACATCATTGTAGCTAATGATGTAACATACGTTTCAGAAATGTATTGTAAAGTGTAAGTCCAAAAGACATGTGTGGAATATGAAATATTGCAACCATTGGACTCCTAGAACAACATCAGCACCACCCATTGGAATAGAAATAATTGGACTATTCAATACATATTCCCCCATGGTTAGCTTGATATTATGGCACTTTCCATAGCAATTTATAATTCCTCCATTTGCAACCATCACTTGACACTCTGGTGCTGGATATAGGAAGCAATTCAATTCCTTGGCTATCCTACAATGAATAAAATTATGGGTACTACCCGAATCAATCAGCACTATTACCTTTTTCTTCTAGATATGTCCTTCTATATTGAGAGTTTGAGGAGTGGTAATTCCTACCAATGCATTACAATATATGGTTAGATTCATTTCTTCTTTCTCTAGGATTGGTTCCTGGTGTATATCCTTTTCTTCTAAATTTTCTTGTTCCTTTTCTTCCTCCTCTTCACAGTCTTTGTAAATTAATTTTTTCTTAGCACACTTATGAAATTTAGTTTATTTTATATCACAACTGTAACAAAGCCTTTTTTTCACTTTTTTCTTCCAATTTATATGTTATAAAACTTGTAGGTTGTGGAAGGATAGGATACCAACACTTCCATTTGTATAGTTGTCATTGGTAGGATTCCTTGTTTCCATAATTTTTCTTTCAATTTTTCTTTCCAACCTGAATGCCTTCTCCAATGAATTAGGTTCCCAAACGCAAACCTCATATTAGATGTTATCCTTTAAAGTCCCTATTAATACATCAATCCTATGCTCCTTTGGAATATTATTTACCCTCATATTCAATTTTTAGAAGTCTTGAATGTGCTCTACCATTGAACCCTTTTGTTTGAGATTTATCAATTGGCTAAAGAAGGTGTTGCTCTTTGTATATTCATAATGTGTTATTATTTCTTGCGTAAAAATTGACTAAGTGACAAGTGGTTTAGGAGAACAAAGCCATCAATACCATATAACTTTATTAGGTTCTAAATATAAAGTTGCAATGCATACCTTTTGTGTGTGTTTCACATTATGGAGATCAAAATATCGCTCCATCTATAGTATCCATGTTATCGGATCCTTGCCATCAAAATTCCACATATCGATATTTGTAATATGGTGACTCTTCAATCCAACGTTAGATTCTATGAAATCATGATTAACATTTATTTTGTTCTCATCATGAGTTTCATCTAATACATTTTCGCCATTAGGAAGCATTCCTTGTAGCAACTTTGTCAAACCTTCCCTCAAACCTTCCATGTCTACTTTTAAACCATTCTTCAAATCTTCCATCTTTCCTTTCATTTTTTCTTCTATTCCATCCTTCAAACCTTACATGTATGATTTTAAACCATTATTCAAACCTTCCATGTCTATTTGTAAACCATTCTTTAAACCATCAATCTTAGCTTCCATTTCATTTTTTGTTACTCTTTGTGAGAGCGACATTTGTTGCACTTGGTCTCGTAATTTTGATATATCATGTTGCATTTCTTCCTCTTCTTCATGCATCATAGTAGAGTTTTCTGGTTGCTTACTAGGTGTTTTTGTTTTCTTGCTTTGAGTAATTTTTGAATGAAACAAGGATATTTATGCTTTACTATCCCCCTTGAATTACTTCAAACTGATTTTTCAAACAATATTTATGCAATTTTTTTTTTAAATATACCCTTTTTTCTTTGTTTTGTAGAAGTTCGATATTGAATTTGTTGTATCTATGTAATTTTGGATCCTCAATATTTGAACTTTTTCCCTGTAGTAACCCTCTTAGTCTTCTTTTCATTGCCACAGGTTAGACCTAATTTGGATTCTCCAAGGTAAAGTCATGTCCGATCTCCCACAATGATCTAATTATGGAATCATTCAATAAAGCGAACTTGTAAAGCGTTCCACGTGTCATTTCTTTTTCCTTTAGCTCGGAAATTGATACAAAAAAAACTATAGTTTGTATAGTTTGTGTAATTTTGACCACGTTTTACAGAATTAAAATCTAATGCCTGAAACGAAATTTATGGGTATTTTCCCTTGGTCACATGTTTGAGATGAAATTCTAGAGCGTGCAAAAACCCTAACTTTCTGAGATCATATCTCTAAAAATATAGTGAACCAAGATCTGAAATTTATACATGAGGTTTACCAATATTTCGACTCCATGTGACTTCAATTTAAGCTTTCGAAGCTTTGTAGAAAAAAATTTATAGTGAAAATTCTAAGGTTACCTGTTTGAAGAAGTGAAACCCTAGAATCTAAAGCTTTGATAACAAATGTTATGCAATCAGCTCACAAAATAGAAGAAAATATAGATCAACGACTTAAAATTTATCCACTTCGAGGGGGAAACCTCCTTTACATTACATAAATTAACAATTACTGGATGATTCAAATGATAAAACCTACTTTCTATATATAAGTGTCTAAGGGGTCACAATATAATCAGAGCCGACATAACAATAATAATGTAAGGGTACAATAATAACAATAGTGGGCTTTTATGGGGCACAATAATAACAATATGGGGACTATATGGGTACAACAATAACAATAAGGGGGATTACACTAGCAATAACAATAAGGGGATACAAAAGTATTATAGGGACCTAACAAGTTATCACTATGAAGGATCGATCAAGTATTATAGTTAGAAGCCCCAAGGCATATAAGAGACCTATAACACTTATAACATAATAAATTATCCTAGAAAACTTGAAATCTCCAAAACTTGATTATTTCGTTAGTGTAGAAATGTTTTTACAGTGGAAAAAATAGTATGGGAGTGGACCAATGCCTCCTCAAATAATTATGAGTGGCACATTTCAAAAGAATCCTTGCATGAAGTTCATCTTGTTGGTATAGACTATCAAAAAACCTTTTCATGAACCTGTGTGGTTCCATCACTTCCAATAGAAACATGATCATGGATATAAATAAAAAGACATTGAAAACCTAGACATCCATCATCACCCAATTAGAAAGTATATCCTAGACTTAAATGTACAACTTCAAAACAACATCCACATTCTAAACAAATATCAATAGTCGATTCGATGTTTGGAATGATAAGTTGGTGGAAAATGGAAAGGGGTGAATATTCCATGAATGATACTCATCACACTTGGAAATATTCTCATGATAATTAACCCAATATGATGCACAAATTTCCCAAGGTAGGGTTGAAGTTCCAACTAACCTCAAAACTGTAGATCTAGGGACCCCCCTAAATTTCTTAAATGAACCTTAATAAATAGACTATGTCCTATTTGAGATTTTCCTCTTATACTTAATTGACGATTATGATTATATCGATAGAATGTTTGAGCAAAGATGTGCCTTAGTAACCATCTTTCTTTGAATATAATTCTCACTTTTGAGTAAAGTTGTTTCATAAGTTTGGTTTACTTTTTAATCTTTTCCTTTTTGCATTCCTTGTATTTTAATGCGTCTTATGTTTAGTTGCAATCAATAATGCATAAGTAGTTGTAAATCTATGCTGAAATCAATGATGAGATGTATATGTATCATTGCATATCTAATGCCAACACAAACATCATGTATCGATGATAGGCAATGTCATGCAATCAACATGATGGATTCACAACAAGGGAAAGTTTCAATTAGATTTCGTATTGTTTGGAATAGAGAACACTTTGGATTCTGACCCAACTACTACTATTGATTCATGATTCTAAAATGATTTATTTATCCAAATATAGAAACAAAAAGTACATGAAGCTACTCTAAATGCAAGAGCATGAAATAATCTAATAAGAAAAATAAGTTACATGAAATTCAACAAACAAATACAACATTGTAAGTTGGAAATTGATGTTTGAATAGATTGTATTTAAACTCTATGACCACTAAATATAAGAATAGAGGAAGTATAAGTACATATGTAAATTACAACTCCATTTTTTTATTAGCCAACTTAAAACGAGATGAATTGAGAAAAAAAATATTCATTAAAATGTGACCACATGACCTTTAAATGCATCACAAAAATAAAGAAAATAATATATGTTTAATTTTATAAATACACAAAAAAATCTAATACAAAATTTTAGTCAAATCTTTTTATTAATAGAAAAATATAATTTATAATATTTAAAGAAAAAGAAAAAAAATGAAAAACAACATTTCTTTTTTTAATATATAAATTTTATTTATAAAAAAAAGACAACTTTTCAGGGCTAATTGTTATTATTCTTTAAATACTCTACATGTGACTTTTTAATCTTTTACAAATTGTTGTTTATTTATGTTCTTAAAAATACTTATATCATCTTACTTTTATTGATAAAGTTTTTCCTTCTCACTAGTCTTATTTTACTAAGACTTTTCAATACTAGATATATGAATTTTATTTATAAAACAAAATGAAAACTATAAATTTTATTTATAAAACAAATGTTTTTTTTACCATCTAATCGTTTTTATTCTTAAAATACTTTCCATATGACTTTTAAATTCTTTCATAGTTTGTTGTTTTAATTTCCTTATATGATATTACTTTTAATCTTTTTTATTCTTTAAATACTCTCCATCTCACTTTTTAATTTTTTTTATAATTTATTGATATCATATTACTTTTTCTAATTCTTTTATAATTTGTTGATATCAATATTACTTTTTATAATTTGTTGATATCAATATTACTCTTCACTCTTGTAAAACTTTTCCTTCTCACGGGACTGGGCTGTGCTACTTTCGACCAGACCCTACCTCAGCGTCCAATCAATGTAGGGTCATCAATTGCAAGACGGCGGCTTTTTCGCCCGGAGTTGCCGCGGATCGGAAAAGAACTCCCTTGCCGATTACAGCGAATGACGACAGGCACTCCAGCCCTCCAAACGACGTTAGTTTCCTCCGTTTGAGCGATGAGTTCACTGAATTCGTAAGAAATTAGATATTAGATATCATAAACACTTATGTTTTTTTCACTACTAGAATGGAATTGGAAAATTTCACTACTGTTTGCCCCGATTTGGGGGAACTTGGTAACTATGGCTTCGAGTATATTTTAAAATGGAAGAATATAATTTTTTATAATTTTTTATAAAAATTTTAAATATAATTTTATATTTTATAGTGTTGAACATAGTCAATAATGTTAAAATTTGAATTGAATTTATATATAATTGTTGGTATATTTAATTGTTTAAATTAGAAGTGTTGAAAATATTAAATTTGAAATAATTTTAATTAAATTATTTCAATAAAAAAATTAACTTTAATTATTTAAATAAATATAATTTAAATAAACATGATTATATCTATTACAATTAATTAAAATTTATAAATATGAAAATTTAAGTTAAACTCTTGAAATTATAGATATGAGCATTAAGGTGGATAATTGTGTACATTATATTCTTGATGTTTATTTAAATAATAATTATAGTACTAGATATATGAAAATCTTGCATATTATATAGAAAGTGTAAAAGAAAGAACCTGGTAATTCATTGAAAGAGCTAATTGGTATTTTTTTAGAAAATTGAATTTAAATTATATAGAAAAATGTTATTGTTTGGAGAATTGAACCAACACCATTTTTGTTTCCTAGACTAAGAACAAAACATGACCTAGTAGATTTTTGTTTCTTAGACTAAGAGCAAAACATGACCTAGTGAAGATAAAAAAAAATTAAGCCAAGTGTGAGAAACAACAAACAAAATTTAAATTCCTCATAGCATCAATATCAATGAAGTATGTTGACCATGTCTCACATTTAAGAATCAACCATAATGAAATAGATAGTAAGTCATAAAAGAAAAGACCGCAAAGATCTAGATAAAAAATAAATAAAAATAAAAATAAAAAATAAAAAATTACAAACAATGTAAAAAAAAAATCATATAATGAAGAAATTCAAGAAATAGGATCATGTTACTCACCTCTCAATAAAAGAACCACTATAAGTAGTCCACCTAATACAACCAACTCAACCCTCAAGAATTCCATCCCATGGCCATAAAAGTAGGTTAACCCTAAACAATGCAATTCCATAGCCACACCTTGAACTCACATCCTCAATAAAATTAACCAAATCAACAAAGATGCACTATACTTAAAATTATAAAGTTAGAGTTTATTGTATAAGAAAATTGTTCTTTGTCACCTAAGAGGAAGGTGCAAGTGGTGACCCCATTGTGGTTCAATCACATCAAGGAAATCAAACCAAAACATAAGATAATACTTAAGAACAAAAATAAATATATAAATAAATATATAATTGAGTGCTACAACTCAAATTAATACAATTTTATGGGTGTTATATGTTCAAAAATGGCATATTACCAAATTGTTGGAACTCCTATTTGTTATGTGTTTAATATGTAGTATTCCTCATCATAGAATGCATTTGTTATTTTGATCCCTAAGTGAGTTGTTTGCTTAAGAAGTTGGTTGTTAGCTCCTAGTTTTAGTATCTAGTTGAGATATTCTCTCAACTAACTAGATTGTTTAAGTAAGATTGTTGATCTATATTAAAAATATCTTAAGGCCTAACTTCTTGTATTAACACGTAATATCATGTGATGATAATGAGATACATAAAATAGTTTGTGTCTGACAATATCTACTCTCAACAATTTTATCTTCATAGTCTCAGATTGACTAACTCATGGGAGGGCCTAGGAAAATGTGAGAGATGTAAGTTCTAATCCTCTATAAGTATGTAGAATTAGATCGGGTGAATGTAGATTATTTACTTGTGTTGTGGGTGATTTTTTGTGTGAATTTTTCTAGTGTGAGTGTGTTGCCATTAAGTTTTGTAGGAATGTTTTTTTCCCATCATTGAGTTCTTGTTGTATTTTTTGCTCAATTATAGAAACTAAGATTGGCATATCATAATATAGATCTCTAGTGGGAAAAATATTAGTAGTACAAAATTCAAATTTGTTTTGTGTAAGTCGAGTAAAGGTTTGAAGGCATTGTATGTAAAGAAAATTGAGTATGTATTCATCCAACCCCACCATTATGGCATCATTTGAGAATGTGGTTATTTCCTACATGCAAAATACAAAAAATGTTTCTTTAATTGAACTTTAAAGACTATCAAAAAGAGTTTTAACAAGCCTTCTTTGTGGGGTTTTTGGGGCATAGGATACATCAATTGTTAAGATGGTGTTGTAAAATTTAAAGTCCAATATCTAATTTGTTTGATAACATGATGGAGTTGGTTGATGGTTATAAAATTTTCATTTCCATGTTTACAGTCAAAGTAGCAATCAGAATGGTGATTGGTTTTGTTGCCATGGGATTTATTAAGTGATTTTTCATTCAAATCGACAACGTCATCAATGGATCTAGATAGGAATTTGTGTGGGTCATGGTTGAAAATACTAGCATATTTTTGTATGTTAGGCACTGTTCTATTTAGGATGTTGAAGGGTGTGATGAGGGAGGGCATATCTTAGGTGTCCATGTTCTTTGGTCGATATACTATAGTGGTCCTCATGATGTTATTAACAAAATATTTGAGAAGCTCTAGTGAGGAAATAAATTTGTCTATTGAAGATAAATAATATATCCACCCAACCAAAGGAAGATAAATGGGTATAGGAATGAATTTGATATTTTTAGATCAAATACCAGACTTGGGCACGTCAATGGAGCACTCAACTTATGGTTTCCATATTCTTCTATGTCTAATGTTGTGGAATGCACTCACTCGTTATCTATCAACTCATGTGCATTAAGATACTCATGGAGTAGTTATATTATTTCTAGTAGAAAAAATCTATTACATTTATATTTTGTTAATAACATAAATGATGATGAATTCCTAGAATTATATTACATAGGTCATGTTGTAAGACTACTAATATTATATTTAGTATATAGACTACTTTCCTAGATAACTAGTGAGTACAACAGATAGCACCCATTACAAAATAACCAATATATTTTATGATGAGGAATACTACATATTAAACACATAACAAATATGAGTTCCAACAATTTGATAATATGCCATTTTGGAATATATATCACACATAAAATTGTATTTATTTGAGTTGTAGAACTCAATTATTTATTTATTTATACACTTATTTTTGTTCTTAAGTTTTTTTTTTTTTTTTTATGTTTTGGTTTGATTTCCTTGATGTGATTGCACCATGATGTGGTCACCATTTTCACCTCCCTCTTAGGTGATAATGAACAATTTTCTTATACAATAAACCCTAACCTTATAATTCTAAGTATATTGCATCTTTGTTGATTTACTTAATTTTATTGAGGATGTGAGTTTAAGGTGTGGCTATTGAATTGCAGTGTTAAGGGTTGACCTACTTTTATGGCCATGGAATGGAATTGTTCAGGGTTGAGTTGGTTGTATTAGGTGGATGGCTTCTAGTGGGTTTTCTATTAGGAGGTGGGTAATATGGCCCTATTTCTTGAATTTCTTCATTATTTGATTTTTGTTTTCACTTTTTTTTGTAATTTTCTTTATTTTGATGTTAATGTATCTAGATCTCCTTGGTCTTTTCTTTTAGGACTTTCTATCTATTTCATTATGGTTGATTCATAAATGTGAGGCATGTAGTCAACACACTTCATTGACATTGATGTTATGAGGAATTTGGATTTTGTTTGATGTTCTCATACTTGGCTTAGATATTTCTATCTTCACTAGCTCATGACAATTTTGTTCTTAGTCTAAGAAACAAAAATAGTGTTGGTTCGATTCTCCAAATAATTTCCGCATTTCAACTTAAATTTTCAAATTTTTAAAATTTAAAATTTTTAATTAATTTTAAAATATATAATAATATTTAAATTATGCTTATTTAAATAATTAATTTTTTTTTTTATTTTAAAATTATTTAATTAAAATCACTCCAAATCTAATATATTTTTAACACTCTTAATTTATACAATTAAATATAACAACAATTATATATATCCAGGTCAAATTTTGAAATTATCGACCATGTTCAACAATATAAAGTTAATAATTTGTTTTTGGATATAATTTGTAGGTCAAAGTGCTAAACTTTTAAAATATCTACTTTATATTCAGAGATTTCATAAATATCCATTTTATATTTAGATATTTTATAAAAAACTTTTAAAAAATATTCTCACGTTTTAAAATATACTCCAAACTATTATTTAACATTATGAAAATTATAGAAACGTGCATTCCGAAACTTTAAATCACACAACAGTCTTGAATGTTATGTTTTCTTCCGCCGGGGTTTACATTTTATGTAACCGTCGTATTATGTGCAAACTGAACGCGCACGTGACAGTGCTTACACACCACCGGAGGTTACGGTTTATAAAACCGTCACTTTGCAGTTTGAATGTCACCGCGACATGTCATCTCGTCCATCGAAACCAGAGTTAAGGTTTTGTAGCTGCCAGTTTAAACGTTAGATGTTGCGGTTTTTTTGAAATTCAAGTGATCGCTAGCTTTGGGGCTACCAGAGGGTTCGGTCCCCTTCCCCAACCTTCGAAACATAACACAATAAAGCGATGCGGAGAACTATACAGTTAAGAAACAATTGGTAGGTCGAATGATCGGAGGTGTTCGCGGGTGCCATGGAGGTCACATGGTCGAATCCCTTGGACTTTAATAAAATTTTGCTAGATTCTCAGATATCCTGTATATCTCAGATCAACGATCCACATCAAGCCACGTGTCAAATTCTAATTGGATGTGAGAAAAGGGAATATTTCACAGAATATGCCACTTGCTGACTAGGCATTCTAGTCACAAAATTCAACTGTCTGGGAAAACGAACAGAACGCGATATCTTCCTCATGCGACATCAGTTTTTTGAACCATTCACGGCGCCGGAATCGCAACAACGAGACCTTTTCGGTCGCTCAGGTTTAGTACAATTTCGAGCACTTTCAATTTTGAGCATAACACATGATCTCTTGATCAGAGTGCTTGTTGTATTTTTTGCTCAATTATGAAAACTAAGATTGGCAGATTATAATATAGATCTCTAGTACAGAAAACATTAGTGGTGCAAAAGTCAAATTTGTTTTGTGTAAGTCGAGTGAAGGTTTGAAGGCATTGTATGTCAAGAAAACTGAGTATGTGTTCATCCAACCCCACCATTATGGCATCATTTGAGAATGTGGTTGTTTCCTACATGCAAAATACAAAAAAAAATTCTTGCATTGGACATTAAAGACTATCAACAAGAGTTGTAAGAAGCCTTCTTTGTGGGGTTTTTAGGGCATAGGATACATCAATTGTTAAGACGATGTTGTAAAATTTAAAGTCCAATCTCTAATTTGTTTGATAACATGATGGAGTTGGTTGATGGTTATAAAATTTTCATTTCCAAGTTCACAGTCAAAGTAGCAATCAGAATGGTGATTGGTTTTGTTGTCATGGGATTTATTAAGTGATTTTTCATTCAAATTGACAACGTCATCAATGGATCTAGATAGGAATTTGTGTGGGTCATGGTTGAAAATACTAGCATATTTTTGTATGTTAGGCACTGTTCTATTTAGGATGTTGAAGGGTGTGATGAGGGAGGGCATATCTTAGGTGCTCATTTTCTCTGGTCAATATACTATAGTGTTCCTCATGATGCAATTGACAAAGTATTCGAGAAGATCTAGTGACGAAATAACTTGGTCTATTGAAGATGAATAATATATCCACTCAACCAAAGGAAGATAAATGGGTATAAGAATGAATAGACCAAATACCAGACTTGGGCGTCAATGGAGCACTCAACTTATGGTTTCCATATTCTTCTATGTCTACTATTGTGGAATGCACTCACTTGTTATCTATCATCTCATGTGCATTAAGATATTCATGGAGTAGTTATATTATTTTTAGTAGAAAAAATCTATTACATTTATATTTTGTTGGCAACATAAATGATGATGAATTCCTAGAATTATATTACATAGATCATGTTGTAAGACTATTAATAGTATATTTAGTATATAAACTACTTTCCTAGATAACTAGCGAGTACAACAGATAGCACCTATTACAAAAAACCCAATATATTTTATGATAAGGAATGCTACATATTAAACAATAACAAATATGAGTTCCAATAATTTGATAATATGCCATTTTGGAGCATATAACACACATAAAATTGTATTAATTTTAGTAGTAGCACTCAATTATTTATTTATTTATATATTTATTTTTGTTCTTAAGGTTTTTTTTTTTATGTTTTGGTTTGATTTCCTTGATGTGATTGCACCATGATGGGGTCACCATTTTCACCTCTCTCTTAGGTGATAATGAACAATTTTCTTATACAATAAGCCCTACCTTATAATTCTAAGTATAGTGCATCTTTTTTTATTTAGTTAATTTTATTGAGGATGTGAGTTTAAGGTGTGGCTATTGAATTGTAGTGTTTAGGGTTGACCTACTTTTATGGCCATGGGATGGAATTGTTGAGGGTTGAGTTGGTTTTATTAGGTGGATGGGTTATAGTGGGTTTTCTATTGGGAGGTGGGTAACATGGCCCTATTTCTTGAATTTCTTCATTATTTGATTTTTGTTTTCACTTTTTTGTAATTTTCTTTATTTTGATGTTAATGTATCTAGATCTCCTTGGTCTTTTCTTTTATGACTTTCTATCTATTTCATTATGGTTGATTCATAAATGTGAGGATGTAGTCAACACACTTCATTAACATTGATGTTATGAGGAATTTAAATTGTGTTTCGTGTTCTCACACTTGGCTTAGATATTTCTATCTTCACTAGCTCATGACAATTTTGTTCTTAGTCCAGGAAACAAAAATAGTGTTGGTTCAATTCTCCAAATAATTTCCACATTTCAACTTAAATTTTCAAATTTTTAAAATTTAAATTTTTTAATTAATTTTAAAATATATAATAATATTTATTTAAATTATACTTATTTGGATAATTAAAATTATTTTTTATTAAAATTATTTAATTAAAATCACTCCAAATCTAATATATTTTTAACACTTTTAATTTATACAATTAAATATAACAATCCACAATCTCTAACAATCTGTCTATGAAGAAGATTATGATGGATGAAAATCCATGTGTTTTCTTTTAGGAGACTACAATTCAAAGCTAGAGAGATAGAGTATGTATGCTTTCATAGACTTAGTTGTGCCAGGAGGTGAGTCTCATATCAACACTGGAAATTTATCAATTGATAGGTCTTATTTTGCAGAAATTCCTGATGTTGATGTGATTCGAAGTTGTGATTCTCTGAGATGCTTGAGAGCTGCAAAAACCCTCTAGAAACAACCCCTACGCATACTATTGGCGTCCTGTGGATCATTTGGATGGTCCATGAGGTTTTCCTCAGAGACTGCAGCATTTTGCAGAAATTCCTGATGTTGGTGTGATTCGAAGTTGTGATTCTCTGAGATGCTTGAGAGCTGCAAAAACCCTCTAGCAACAACCCCTACGAATACTATTGGCGTCCTGTGGATCATTTGGATGGTCCATGAGGTTTTCCTCAGAGACTGCAGCATTTTGCAGAAATTCCTGATGTTGGTGTGATTCGAAGTTGTGATTCTCTGAGATGCTTGAGAGCTGCAAAAACCCTCTAGCAACAACCCCTACGCATACTATTGGCGTCCTGTGGATCATTTGGATGGTCCATGAGGTTTTCCAAATGAAGCATAGTGGGGTTTATTATTATATTGGTTGTGCTGGATTCGAACCTATAACGTCGGGGATTGTCAAATCTGCTGCACAAGAGGAAATCCAATTTGCAGAAGTTGATTTCTGCTATTTTTGTTTCGGTAATGAAAGACGCAGGTTCTTCTTCGATTCAGATGGTGAATAATAGCGTGCTGGGCGTTCTATGTTTTTTTTTCTAGGCTTAGATTCGAATGCGGCATCTCCATTTATCGAAAGCGCCTCTGATCTTGCCGGGTTTTGATTCCCGAACCACCCACAGTCGATCTTGGACAGCCAGGGTTTCGGGTACCATCAATTCATTACACAATAAGAAGAAAATCTGGCGGAGAAAAACGCTCGAAAGTGAGAGTCATGCACAGAGAGCAGCGACATGAGAAGGACAGGAAAAGGGTAGCCTTACTGTAATCCTGTGCTAGGGATCGATCCCGCGCGTGGGGTCCTTCCACGAGCGAGTCTTGCAGAAGGTCTCCAAATCAGGGTTTGTATCCGACGTGGCGATCAAAAGCCTCCGACGTGGCATTGAACCTCCAGGCCAAGCCACCGTCAGAGCTTAATACTATGAAAGTGGTTGGAGGTGAAGCCGCAGATTTGAACTCCAACTTGAGAAGCTAAACAGAAAAATTCGGCAAAAAGGTAGATTTGAACTCGCAACCGAGGACTCATTTTCATAAACTTCGACGATAAGCCGGGAAACTCTGATCACGGAGCGGGATTCGCCGTGCAGATGGATTCGAACTCGCGACCGGGGCCGTCATTTTCATGGACTTTGACGTTGAACAGCTTAACTCTGGTCAGCAGCGCGCCAGCTAAGGGTTTGTACTTTTGGTGATGAAGGAAACGCGTGGCATTTAAAATTTGAATTTTCATTTCCCTCTCAATCTCGTGCTTCAATACTTTGGGTGATGAAGGAAACGGAGTAACGCAAAGTAATGGAGCGTGGCGGAGATGGGTAGCCAACTTGCTGGATCGGCAATTATCCTCCGAGACTCCTTTTTCGACCAGCGAGATTTCCGGGTGAAATTGTGGTCCGGGTAGACTACTCCGTTCACTAGTGTGGGGAGAATTCGTCACATTTTTCATGGCAAATCTTCTTTCATATTTTCTTTTTCTTTTTCTTTTATTTTTTCGGAGGGTCATGTAATTTTTCACTGTATTGTTCCAATTTTATTGGATTTGTTTAAAAAAATTTCTCCATATTACACATTTTTCTTATAAATTTTTCTGAAAAGAATTTTTGGACATTGTGGAAATTTTCACATGGAACATCACTTGGTGTTTAGAAGTCCTTATAGATTGAATGTTTAAAAAAATTATATAATAACATGTAATTAATATACTATATAAATATAATATAATATAATATAATAAATGTATAGGGGTATGTATTGTTTCTTTCAAATGACAATAATATCTTTTTATTCAAAAAAATGTAAAATGACATTTATTATGAGTACTTTACTTTGACTTTAAAAGTATTAAGAGCACTATTATGGTTAACCATGAGTATTTATCTACCATTGAGAATGTGACAAGTAATTCAAACAATGCCACCTCAACCATTAGGATGATGTCCTCTTCTAAAATGTGATTGGTTAACATAAAGTGAATTTTGATTGTACATTTTCTTTAAGAAGTACATTTTAGAGTTCAAAATTCCCAAATTTAGAAATATTTTTGAAAAAGAGATTTTATTGCAAAACAATATATTTATTTTATTTTCATTTTTATTTATTTAATTTTCTCAATAATATTTATTTTGTTAATAATTAATTTTAACGTTTAAACTATAATTTTAACATATTATTCTTTAATTTCATTTTATTGTTTAATTTTTTTTAATATTAATTAGATTTTAAAATAATAAAATTAAATTAATAAATTAATATTTTTAAGTTCATTTATATTTATATATGGATATATTTCATTATTTAATTATTTATAAATTTAAATTTAATATTATTTCAAATTTTATTATTTTAGTGTTTAATATTTATATTTGAAATAATTAATGTTTTTTGCTTTTTCTTGTAATTTAATTTTTATTAATCTTATTCTATCTTTATCAAGTTTTATATGTCATATCTCTCTTTCATATTAACCCAAAATAAAAATAAAGATAAATTTGAAAAAATAATTAATTTCTAAAAAATATTCAATTACATTTTGTCTAGACTTTAAACTTTATATTACATTATTAGTTATAGACCATTTTTATGAGATTATCTACATTTAATTCCTAAACACTAACTTTCAGCGTACACATATAAGAAAAATATTTTTCCACATTTTTATTATAATTTTTTCTAAAGAAAATTTTTGGACATCACAGAATTTTTCTCATATTTTTCAGAAGCGGATTTTTGAACATCATTTTTCTCATGTTTTTCTGAAGTGGATTTTTTATCATCACCAAAGAGATGTTCGGGAGTCCTTAAAGATTGAATGTTTTTTTTTTAATAACTTCATGTTTTCTTAAGGAATTTTGCACATTACTTGCAAAATAGGTGTTTGGGAGTCCTTACAAATTGAATGTTTCCAAAAAATAATTTGAAGTATTTTTCAAAAGAAGATTTGAGGGGAAAATATATATATATATATATAATCTTATTTTATTTTCATTTTATTTATTTATTTTTCTTAAACTAAAATTTTAACATATTATTCTTTAATTTCAATTTATTGTTTAATTTTTTTTAATATTAATTAGATTTTAAAATAATTAAATTAAATTAATAAACTAATATTTTTATTTCATTTTTATTTATATATGGATTTTATTATTTAATTTCAATTTCAATTTTATTTACAAATTTCAATTTTTATTATTTTACTATTTAATATTTATATTTGAAATAATTCATTGGTTTTCTTTTTTATTTTTTTTATTTTTTTAAGTGTAGTTATATTCTTTAATTTTTATTTAATCTTATCCTATTTTTATCATGTTTTATATGTCACATCTCTCTATATTAACCCAAAATAAAAATAAAAAATAAAAATAAGTCAAAGACACACATTAGTTGGAGAAATAATTAATTTCTAAAGAGTATTCAATTGAGATTTTGCCTAAACTTTATATTACATTACTAGTTATACACCACTCTTATGAGATTATTTATAGTTAATTCCTAAGCACTAACCTTTCACATACACATATAACCCATAATATATTAACACCCCCCCATTCAGACTTATACCAACTTCAACGTTGACATTTTTGAGAGTTTACAGACTTGGGGTGACATTGATTTCTCATTCGATACATTGGGTTTCTTTGATGGATATATTACAACATATGAAATTATATATATGAACATGGGAACTCCGCATATTATTACAGTAAAATCACTGACAACTGGTGGCCACCTCCCAACCCAAGTTAGGGCTACTCTCGTATAGATTAACCAGGTCTGCTATCAAACCCTCCAAACTTTGTAGTGTGAATCCACATGTCACTACAATGCACCCACTTCTCAGGAAGGTCAACGGTTCTAGCTTAAACCCTAAAATCAACGGTGGCGATTTGAAAATGATGGTTGAGGTAACTGACGACTCTACTCCGGTGCTGTAGAGTTTCCATTTGGTTTTAGTCCACCCGGTGTCTCAGAGCTCTGCAACTTGCCTCAGGCTTCGGTTCGAATCCCCTATGTAAGCTCTTCCCTTGATCTAGAAATAAAATGTCGTTCACATTGTAATCTCGTCCAGTCCTTTTCTTTGATTATTAAAACATATCTCCACTGTGTTGCATGGTTGCAGAGGGTTGTGGCCATATTCAACATATGTTCCTCATGTTGATGCGGATAAAGCCAAGTTATGTTCTTGAAATATCGTCTTCATCGGTTCCTAGTGTCCACTGCACTAGCAAGATTGTTTGAATATCAATTGCGGTTATGGGGTTGAGGGTTGCATGGGATTCCCCTTCCCTCCACTCTTAGGTAATTATCTTTTCCAGTGGTTTTATCAATGTCTTTTGCTTGTTAATTTCTCTTTCTTATTTATAGTTCGAGTATCATTCCTTTGCGTGCTCTTTGGTTGATAGATGAACTTGTGTGCCTAACATGGATGGCCTTTGACCTTTGGTATTCGAAGACAAACCCTACGACATCCATGTTATCCCTTTGACATTCCCAGTTCTTGTTGGCGGGGTTTGATGTTTCTTAATTCCTAAACTCGGGCACAATATTATTTAGAGAATTTTTGGATTACATATTTTGTAGTTTAGTCATGGTTTCAGTCTACTACCACCATGCTTCTCTTCAGAATGTAATTTCAGACTTTGAAAATAGTTGCGAACATTTTGTTGATTTGTATATAAATTTTATCAATATTGTTTTTAATTAGGGTTTTACCCTAATACCTTGGCTCGCTGACAAACCAATTAAATGATTTAATTAAGGGGAATACCCTCTTCAATGTATTGAGTTATCCTCTTTAGTTTTTCGTCGTGACCTTTTCAAGAATTCTGTTTAATTGTTTGCTTGTGATCCGTGTTTTTTGCTTGATATTGGCTAAGCGAAAGCAATGGTTATTCTGTTTATATTTGAGTTTGACTACCTGGATTGGAGCTCTAATGATATGCTCATTGGTGCTTCTATGTTTTTTACATAGACATTTCTTATACATGGTTTTTAATTTAGTTATCACCTATACGTTTTGTATTTTGGTTCTATTAGAAATAATTTATTGATTCTTCTAGTTTAATGTACCTCTTCACTGGTTGAATCATTCGTTTTGTTCAGGGGTTTGATGATATAGACATTAACTATTTGTTTATTCTTTCTTTTGTCTATAGAAATTTCTCTAGAGGTAGTCTGAGGGACTGTTCTGGGTAGCAGCCTTACAACAACAAACCTAGAACTAACTAATTGGTAGAGGCTAGATCATTTTCGATGTTCCAATCTTGTCTTCCCCTTGATTCCTATCTTAGTGTTGATGTTGTGATTCCATTATTAACCAAGGACTTGGTTGGTTCTCTCTAACACGTTGTTATTAGCTTGCACATACACTTCTCTAGTCCACCCCTAATGCAACATGTATACTCATTAAGCAGTAATTCTAACTACATGAAACTTGTAAATTCATACAACACACCATTTATTCACACAACATATTGTGTTTCCCTTTTACATTTCATAATAGAGCACACATGCAACGTTCATTATGTACATAAAAAAAACCATTGTAACTACTGCATCATTTGATGAAACATATACATTATTTCCCTATTCTTATTTCTAGTATTCATACCAATACTATTTTTAAAATAAAGAATGAAAATAAATGTCTAAGGTAATCATCCATACTATTAGAGCCCTATTAATTTGTTAAAAGGGTCACAATCACTGAGAAAAGTAATTTTCCTCCCAACCAATGAGATTAAGCTTATGACTTAATCTCTCCCCGTGTTAACCTTTCTATAGGGTAGTTACTTTTAGGACTTTATTTGCACATTCTTTCTATTGGTCACTACCTAGTCTCAACCAAACTTAGTGCAAGCAATTGTGTTCATGAAAGGTTATGTTTTCCCCTAGCCAACCAACAAGAAACATAAAGGAATGACTATGTTTTTTCAATAGTCTTTCAATTTTTTGCTCATTTCCTTCAAGTTGCCTCAGGTTCCTCAACCCTATTGGTTCCTTAACCTTTCTTGTTAAAAATTTTCTTTCAAAAAACAGCTTAACTGTCCAATTACCCATACATGTAGTTTTTCTTTTAACTTCCTCATGATATCATTCTTGTATGCGTAACCATTTCCCTTTTAAAGCATACATGGATATTTTTATCTTTAAAATAAATCTTTTACCTAATCTGTCAAGTAACATAATGTTCGTTTTTAACGATAATCAGAAAAAAAAGATTGACATTTACCAGGGGAGATGAAATCCCCCCCCCCTCTCAAGTAGAACACCATCTCATTGTTCTCATTACCTCAGAACAAGCTCGGAAATGTTTTTTTCATAAACTTCTCATCCTCCCAGGTGGCTTCATCTAGGGTAAAGTGATTCAATTTTACTTTAACTTGGGTGATAGCTTGCCGCCACAACATTACTCCTCTATGATCGAGTATACGCAGAGTTTCAACCAGGAACTCTCTGTCTAGTTCTACTTGTATGTATGATATTGCAATCATTAGTAGCTAGTGTGTGTGTGTATTGCAAAATATTCTTGTTTTTCTACCTGTATACTTTGCCAATCAATAACATGTCTAGGATCACGAATTTACTTCTTTAGTAATGAGACATGAAACACATTATGGACGTGTATATGGAAGGGTAGGGCTAATTGATACACAAATGGTCTCATTTGGGCTAAAGTATGAAATGCGCCACAAAATCGGGGAGTCATCTTGGCACAACTACCCCAACGGAGGGTGCTCTTCTTAGGTTTAACTTGAACATATACATGCTCTCCAATGTGAAATTCTTGATATGTATGCTTCCTATCGGCATATGTCTTCTATCTATCTTTCGAAACTTTAATTTTCCTCTTACCTTCCTTATTGCCTCTTCCATTTCATTTAATAAATCTGGTCCTAACAACAACTTTTCATCCGGTCCATTCCAATTCACTAGTGTTTTGGACCTGCGTCCATATAATAATTTGAATGGGCTCATTTTAAGAGAGGTATGATAATTGTTATTATATGCAAACTCCACCAAGTGAATGTAGTCTTCCCACTTAATTGGCTGTTGCATTACATACATCCTTAACATATCTTCAATCACCTGATTCACTCTCTCAATCGACCCATCTATTTGAGGGTGGTATGTTGTACTAAACTATACCTGGGTACATAACCCATTAAATAGGGCTTTCAAAAAGGTAGATGTAAACCTTACATCTCTATTTGAAATTAATACCTTTGGTAAACCATGATATCTAAAAATATCTTTCATAAATATGTTAGCAATTTGGACTGTTTTAAAGGTAGGTTTTACTGGTATGAAATGAGAAACTTTGCTCAACTTATCAACTACTACCATGATAGAATCATTATGTTTTCTCATTTTAGGGAGGTCTGTGATAAAATCCAATGTAATAGTCTCCCATTTCCACTTTAGAATAGGTAATGGGTGGAGCAATCATGCTGGGTGTTGGTGTTCTGCCTTCACCTGTTGACATTCTACATACTTAGGTAAGTACGCAACACTTTTCATACCAGGCCAGAAGTACTATTTTTTTAAGGCAATTATTACTTTTTGGTATCCAGGATGGGTAGCATAAGGACTGTTATGACATTAATCAAGAATTAACTGCTTAATGTTGATATAATTAGGTACATACATCTTGTTTCAGTATGTCAATATATTTTCCTTATTTATATCATACCACAATTGGCACTCATTATTGTTTGGATTCCTTACCTGTTTCCAAATAGATTGTACTCAGGGTCCTTCTGAGCTTCCTCCTTAATATGTTCCTTGAAGGCAGTTTCATCTTCGCTAAATGAAATTTCATACACGAAATTAAACTTTCTACTTAAAGCGTCTGCTACCCGATTTTCTTTGCCCTTCAAATGCTTGATCTCAAATTCAAATTCACTTAGGAATTCAACCCAACAGGCTTGCCTTGCATTCAAGGTAGGTTGTTTAAAATATTTGGTCAGAATGTTATGGTTTGTCATTAACGTGAACCTCTTCCCAAGAAAATAGTGTCACCACATTTTTAGGGCATGTATAACAACATCCAATTCCAAATCATAAGTTGAATACTTATGTTCATGTTCCTTAAGCTTCCTGGATTCATACACAACAACTCGATCTTCTTGCATAAGCACTCCACCAACCCCCTCCTTAGAAGCATCCATGGACACTGTGAATTATTTATTTACATCAATAATTCACAAGATAGGGGTTGTAGTGAGCAATCGTTTTAGTTGGTCAACGTTGTCTTGACACTTGGTTGTCCACTTAAAAAAATTTCCCATATTTTGCAAGTATGTAATGGGGTTAGCCACCCTCGAAAATCCTGCAATAAATCGTTTGTATTAATCGACCAAACCTATAAAGGATCGTATATCAGCCACGTTCTCATGAAAAATCCACTCCATTATAGTTTGTATCTTTTCTAGGTCTACAATGATTCCATCCTTAGTTATCACATGCCCCAAATACTAAATTTCTTATTTGTAAAACTCATAATTGATATATTTTGCGTACAACTAATGCTCCCTTAGAGTTTGTAATGCAATTTGTAAATGTTTCCTATGCTCCTCCACGTTTATGGAATAGACTAATATATCATAAAAGAAAATCAATACAAATTTATCTAAGTACAGCTGGAATATGTTGTTCATGAGACACATGAACGTTGTCGGAGAATTAGTTAACCCGAAATGCAAGACTACAAACTCATAATGTCCATAATTGGTTCTAAAGTTTGTCTTATAAATTTCCTCATCTTTAATTCTAATTTGGTGATACCCCGAGCGTAAATCAATCCTAGAAAACATATTAGCCCCTTTTAGCCGATCGAACAAGTCATCTATGTGGGGCAGGGGGTATTTATTCTTGACTATTAGCTTATTTAGTTGTTTCTAGTCAATGCACAATCGCAAAGTGCCATCCTTCTTCCTAACTAAGAGTACTTGAGCCCCCCAGGGTCAAACACTCGAGCAAATATACTTTTATCCAATAAATCCTATAGTTTCATTTTAATCAGCTCATGAACACTCATATAATACGATGTTATAGATACAAGAGCAGCCCCAGGAATAAGTTCAATAGTGAAATATATGTCTCTCTTAGGAGGAAATCCTGGTATGTCCACAGGGAAGACATTGGAAAAATCTTGTACTATTGACAGGTTCTCCAAGTAGAAATCTTATCTTTAGAATTGGATAATCCCACTTGCACAACATAAATTTTACACCCTTTCCTCACACACTTTACAAATTTGGACGTTGTAATTGGTCTTAGTTTAACAGGTCTCCTAACCCCCTGTATTTCTTGTCTAATTCCTTCCTCATTCAAGAAACAAATGGTTTTATCCCTACAATTTATAAGGGGCCAATGTTTCTCCAACCAATCGATTCTAATTAGAATATGATATGACCCTAAAGGTAGTATATTCAGATTTTCTATTATCGGATAAGTTACTAATTTTATTGGGAAATTATCCACCTTAGATAACACCCTTCTTTTTTCCCCTGTAGCTAACTGGACTAACCAAGTGTGTTTAAATTTCACAACTTGTAAATGACATTTTTCTACTAACTTAGGATCTATATAAATCAAACTAGCTTGAGGATCAACTAATATAGACACAGTTTGGTCAAAGATAGCACCTTCAAACTCCACCATAGTGGGTTGATTCTACCTGGTGATCTTCCAATGTAACATTGATCCTGGGAAGGCTTCTGGCTACTTCTTCCATGGTAGAGGTTTCTTGGATCTGGGAAACTAGTTCTGCCCCCTTTCGGAGAGGTAAATTCTTGACGTAATGTGGGCCTCCACATCCCGACCATTGTAATGGTGGTCTGGTTGCTGATTCCAATTCCAATTTGTTCGGTTGTTCATGAATTTTTATCTCATTTTGTGGTTTCAACTTTTTCTGAGTTCATCTTGAATTTCGATTGGGCTGATTTTTATGAAAATTTTTAAAGTTCATTATATTCATTCCCTAATTTGTTAAAAGGCTCATAATCATCGAGTAGGTTTCATTGCCCCATGGCTGGTTATAGTCATGAGGCAACAAAATCCGGTTTTAAAGTTGTATTAATTTGTTAAAAGGGTCACAATCACCGAGAAAAGGAAGTTTCCTCACAACTGATGAGATTAAGCTCCTGAATTAACCCCCCCCCCCCCTTCCTATAGGGTAGTTTCTTTCAGGACTTTATTTGCACAGTGTTTCTATTGGTCACTATCAGTTCTCAATCAGACTTAGTGCAAGCAACTGTGTTCATGAAAGGTTATGTTTGCCCTGAGACAACCAACAAGAAAAAAAAATGAATGACTCTATTTTCTCAACAGTCTTTCGAATTTTTGCACGTTAACTCCTTCAAGTTGCCTCAGGTTCCTCAACCCTCTTGGTTCCTTACCGTTTCCTGTTAAAAATTTTCTTTCAAGAAATAGTTTAAGTGTCCAACTAGCCAATCATGTGGTTTTTCTTTTAACTTCCTCGTAATATCATTCTTGTATATGTAACCATTTCCTTTTTAAAACAAACTTGAATATTTCTATCTTTAAAATAATTTTTTCCTAATTTGTCAAGTAACATAATGTTTGTTTTTAGCCATAATAAAAAAATAATATTTACACTTACCTAGGGAGATGACATTATATTTAATAACAAATAATATAACAATACTGTATTTTATTCTAATAATAATATAAGTTTTAAGTATTATTTTTATTTTATATTTTTTTTCCATTATATAATAATATAATAAAATATCTCTTTATTAATTATAAAAATATTCTTAATATATTTTTATTTTTTGTTTTATATTTTTGCATAAATATTTTAATATTACATAATAATATATAGATTTAATAGTTGATTTTACAATAAATATGTCGATAGGCATTCTATTACGAAGTTCTTGTTTGTGACACTGTTGAGATTCGTTATCCTCAACTTTCTCCCAAATCTCAACAATGTGACTGTTGACTTATCTCTTGGATTGTCATTTCTCACATCTCCTAGATTGTCATTAGCATTATATCTACATTTCCTGACATGGCTGAAATGGTGGTACTCCACCTGGGGGCGCAGCTGGTTGCACCATAGCAACCTGCAAGATTTCCCCGAGCGTCCCAGAATTCCTATTCGACCAATTATGCCGCCAGTATTTCTTCACCGACTTGTGTAGCACTGCTTCCTGTTCAAGGCTCCATGGCCCCTTGATCCACTCTGCCACCACCATTGCCACCGCCGCTTTGTCTTTTGGAACTCCCATTGTTTCAGCACCACATGATCAAAATCGTAATTGGATTCAAACTATAGAACTTCGTTGGTCGGCCCTTATATTTCACTCTCTGACGTATTGGAAAACCTTTTTTTTTCTTGTTGTTTACTTGAAAGCCACCCCAAGCCATTGGCATGAGAATTGTTGTTGTGGTTGTTGTTGTTTCCCGTGGATCGATTCGAGAAATGATTCGAGTTGGATCTACAGTCATTGAGCTTATAATATTCGTCGGATTCATCTTTGGGCATGTAATCGGGGAATCGTTGTGTAGAATGTACAACATTTCAAAATTATTTCATAGGCCTTCGATGTTGTTCCCGACCTTAGACGACTTCCTGAACCTGGGGCACAACAGGGTATTGTCTAAGTTGACTGAAAACATGTGTGACAAACATTCCTTATAGAAGCTGTGAAGTTGTGTCCACACTGAAGCATCATCGGAACCCTGTGCTTTTCATTGTACTTTATCTGACAAACTTTTCATTGTTTTGGCATTTCAAATAAATTATTCTCTCTTATGAGAAGGACGAAAGTAGGAATACAGATAATGTAAATTTAATGTTCGAGAAGAATGATGAACTCTACTAAGAACGGAGAACTAGGGTTATGTCCCCTCTCCCTTAGGTCATTAAATCATATTTATTTTGTCTGTGAATCCATAGAATAGTCCATTAGATTTTACAAAGACATCGTCGGCTTCATTCTTGTTAAAAGATCGTGATCATTTGGGTTTGATGGATCCTAGTCAGTAGATTGATTTATTTTCGCTATTTACATTCATTTGTTCGAAAATGAAACTTATACCTAAATCAGACCAATGCATCAATGAAATAATTTCGCTTCTAAAACTTAATGATCTGAATGTCATGTATTAGTTTTGCTGTGCTAAGTGTCCAAATAGTAATAAAATTGTGTGCATAAGGTTCTCTGAAGTTTGCAGGTGAAACAAATGGTTTTAACTTAGTTAAACAGATTTCTGTGTGAGGTTAAAGCATGTAAATTTCTTGTAAAACATTGTACAATAGTAAATAATAGAGAATTAAACATCACATGTAACATTACTCAACAAATTTGATGAAGAAATTCACCCCTCTTGGGCTACATCTACTGGTCTAGCTCCCAATTGCATGTCCCTCATATCTTATTGCTAAAAAATGGTAAGTACATGTGAAATAAATCCTCAAATCATTGTTATCTTTGTAAAAAAAGCTTTAGAATGCTTTAATTAGTCAGGAATGACTATTAATTTGCAAAAAACAGATAATGGATGCTCAATACATTGAAAACACCCTAATGGCTCCTTGACCTCTCCTGAAGCTAAACTTGCACAATATGACCTCTAATGGCTTTGAAACATCTACCAATGTGTTCATAATGTCGAAATTAGTCTAGGTAGACTCTTATTTCCAAAAAGTGGTAAAAAATTGGCTTCTCCATGCATTTTTCCTAGTGACACATATGAAAACTCCACTAAATGTGGAGACTGTTAGATAACTAGAGTTAAATTAATTAGAAAGCCCCAAATCTGGGGGCCCACTCCGCATTTGGTGGAGCGGCCGCGATGTACTAAATTGATGTCGAGAGTGGTCACATTATGCGTTCGCCGAAACCGTCGGACTAAACCGCCATGTAAATCATTTGATAAACCATTGTATTAAATCCGCTTAACTCGGAATATATGGTCACATGACCCTACAAACCTGCGTGGATAATGTTTGGTGGTAACTATCAAAAGTGTCTCCAGCCATTGGTCACGGCATGTGGTTCTATGAAGCTGGGTCGGCTCTTAGTCGTCCTTTTCCATTTGCAAGAAAACATTTGAAAATTAAATATAAACTCCAACCATACCATGCTTAATAACAAACGCAGCTCGAATGATCGAGCACTCTACATGCGGATGGGAGGTCGTGTGTTCAATTCCCACAGACTCCAAATAATTTTACCTTAACGCCTCTTGACCTCTAGCTTGGGGCCACATGGTGCCCATTGATAGGCCAATAAACTTTAATATAATTTTTTCTTCCAAATATATATATTTTTTTCAAAATTTCCATTTAAAGTCAAAATGAGTCAAAGGTGCAGTTTTTGGAGGCCTTTTCAAACCTTCATAACTTCTGCATACGACCTCTATTTTGCGAACCGTTCACAACACCAGAATTGAAACGACGAGATCTTTCCCGTCGCTCAGGTTGCAACCACTTCGAAGCACTTTCATTTTTTAGCATTTTTGAACAATCGACATCATCTCCTGATCACACCTCCCCAATGGGAAGCTTTTGCACCCCAAAATCTGTATGGACTACTGAACATGAAGATGAGGAGACTGTGTCCCCACTCTTCCAATCTTAATCCACTGAAATTTACCTGATTTCATTCATTGGAACTTTTCATGAAACGACAATTTTTTCCTTGATTCCATTAACCAACCGTTGTTGACTTTGACCTTGTCATGCTGCAAATTTTTGAAACTTGCAGAGCAAAAACTTAAATTTGCAGTAAAAATATTGTTTCTACATTGGTTTATAATCAAACGAAACTGAAAATTACTTTCACCTTGCATCCTGTCCTTATGGTGATTTTTTGTTGAATTAGCCTTGTACTTGTGTCGATTCTTGACCAAGTTTCCTCGCCATTCTACCATGCCTTTCTGAAACCATAAATGATCATTGTTGAACCTTGTGCCTTATTTTTCAAGTTGCTTTGCCCTCTCTTGGACCTTTGCACCTTCTTGCACTGACACTTTGTTTTCAACACTGTTCGACACCAAAGACGATTTTTGTAACTGCTTGTCATCTTCTTTCAAAGACAACCTGCTTTCAGACTGAAACAAATCATTATTTACATAAATATTTACATGAAAATGATTATGTAAAACTTCCCTTTGTTTAATCATCATCAATGTCAAGTATTGACTTGCATTGACGAGCCTCTTCATCTGCCCTGCATTTACTAAAGAAGAGTCTAGTTTTTTATGATGAGCTCTCACATTGTACTCCTTGCCATCTTTGAATAGATGATACTTGTTCTCATGGCGATGAAAGATAGCTTTATTGTCATACAAGTAAGGACTTCCCAACACCATACCTGCAATATCAAGTGGAACAACATCTAATTCAACCGTGTCAATGAAATGTGCATTTATTACAAAGCACAACATGCACTTCTTTGAAACCTGTAAATTTGCATCCTTACAAATCCAGCCAAGAGGATATGATTTTGGATGTGGAATGGTCTCAAGATTTAGTTTCTTGACTAAGTCTTAGGAAATAAGGTTCGCTTGCGACCCACTGTCAAATAGTGTGTCAACCTTGGTATGTTTGGAAATGACCCTCACATGAAACAGTTCAACTCTCTTCTCTTCACTTGGAGCTTCTATGTGACATTTAGAAATACTAGAACTGGGTTCATTTACATTCTCTTTCCCCTTCAAATTATTTAGTGCCATAGCTATGATTTTTGTTTCATCTCCTGAATCTAACCCTAGGTCTTGTTCAGCTATTGCAACTATCTTGCCTTTCTCCTTGGCTTTATCTTTGGCTTTAAAACTTTCTGGTTTCAACTCTGGATGAAGTTTCCAACAATGGTCCTCATCAGGGCCCGTTTTATAACAGTGTTTGCAGAAGAATTTTCCCTTCTCTTTTCTAGTATTTTCATTTCTCTTTTTCTTCAATTTTCCTTTAAACTCACTTTCCTCATTCCCATCTAAGTTTTGTTTTCCCCTTGCCTCTAAATGTGTGGCTTGAACACAAACCTCATCTAGGCTTGTAGGGTTAAACATGAGAATGGTATGTCTTAAGTAAGTATGTAAACCTCCTATATACTTGAGTAAAGTGTCTTGGCTATGAAAATCTACTCCTAGTAAAAGAGCTCTTCTTCTAAATTCTTGGGTATAAACTTGAACATTTTGTCCTTTCAATTGTTTAAAATTTTTCCATTTCATTATGGCTTTCTGCATGTGAGCTAATGGATAGAACTATTGTTTTATTGTAGAAACGAAATCAGACCATGATAAGATAATCTTACCATATTTTTTGATCTCCTCCTTTGTCTTAGCTTCCCACCAAACAAGAGCTGCACCTTTCATTCTCAAAGAAGCTAGTTGGATTTTGGTTTCGTCATCATGAAAATTTTTAATTCTCAAATAGATCTCTAATTGCCTAATCCAATTATCTAGATTTTCTGCGTTAACTTCACCATCAAACATTGGCAAATTAAACTTAACATCAAGTTTTAGAAAAGGACTTTTACCAGTGTTCTTCGACTTGTGGTGTACTGAAGATGAAGTAGAGGTTGATGAAGTCGATGAATATGAATATGAGGGTGATGATGTTGACTTTCCACTGTCTCCATTTCCTCCATTACCCTTCTTGGATTTATCCTCATCATTATGGCCTCCTGACGATCCCTATCCTTCCTTGTGAAGTTTGGATCCTTCTCCTTCTAGTCTTTCATTCCTTTCTTGATAAAGGACTCTCACCATTTCAGTCATGTCTAGGAATGCTTTCCTTAACACTCTTTCTTCCTCCTTGAGATCAACTTCTTCAGGAATATCTCCTTATCCTGAAGTCATGCTTATTGCTTATTTTGCTTCTCTTTGAGGTGAAATTGAAGGTGGAGATAATGGCACTCTTGCCCTCCTTGGCTGAGGATTGCTTTGAGCTTTCACCAATTGACCTTCTCCTCTCTTAAGCTTTAGCCTAGTAAGCATTAAAACTTTGCAAACTGTTAAAACAAATCCTTACACAAAGGTTAAACAGAGAAAATAATCTAGCTCAACCTAATTCTCAACCCGAGCTATGATACCAAATTTATCTGAATGGAATGTATTAGTTTTGTTGTGCTAAGTATCCAAACAATAATTAAATTGTGTGCATAAGGTTCTTTGAATTTTGCAGGTGAAAAAAATGGTTTTAACTTAGTTAAATAGATTTCTGTGTGAGGTTAAAGCATGTAAATTTATTGTATAACATTGTACAACAGTAAATAATAGAGAATTAAACATCACATGTAACAATACTCAGCAAATTTGATGAATCAGTTCACCCCTCCTGGGCTACATCTGCTGGTCCAACTCCCAATGGCATGTCCCTCATATCTTGTTGCTAAAAAATGGTAAGTACATGTGAATAAAAGCCTCAAATGGCTGTGCTCTTTGTAAAAATGGCTTCAGAATGCTTGAATTAGCCAAGAATGACTATTCATTTATAGAAAGCAGAGAATGATGCTCAAGACACTAAAAATACCCTAGTGGCCTTGGTGGCTCCTTGACCTCTCCTAAAGCTAAACCTGCACAAGATGACCTCTGATGGCTCTAAAACATCTACCAATGTGTTCAAAATGTCAAAATTAGTCTAGGTAGACTCTTGTTTCACCAAAATTAGTCGAAAATTCACTTCTCCATGCATTTTTCCCAATGACACCTAGGAAAACTCCACTAAATGTGAAGATTGTTAGTTAACTGGAGTTAAATTGAATGAAAACCCCAAATTTGGGGGGCACACTCCAAATTTGTCGGTGGTTAGGTGCTAGCATTAAACTTGATGTCGGGAGTGGTCACATTATGCATCCGTCGAAATCGTCATACTAATCGCCGTGTAAACTTTTGGATAAACCATTGTATTAAATGCCGCCTTAACCCGCCGGAATATATGGTCACATGCCCCTACAAGACCGCACGAATAATGTTTGGTGGTAACCACTGGAAGGTTCTAGCGTTGGTCGCGGTGTGTGGTTCTATGAAGCAGGGCTAACCCCCTTTGCCACCGATGGGAAAACATTAGAAACTTAAATATAAACTCCAACCATACCATGTTAAGAACAGAACACACCCCGAATGTTCAGGCACTTTGCACGCGGATGTGAGGTCATGTGTTCCATTACCGTAGACTCCAAAAAAAATTTCCTTAATGCCTCTTGACCTCTGGCCTGGGGCCACGTGGCGCCCATTGATAGGCCAATAAACTTTAATATAACTTTTTTCCAAATATATATATTTTTTTCAAAATTTCCATATAAAGTCAAAATGAGTCAAAGGTCCAGTTTTTGGAGTTTACTGGGCTTTTCAAACCTTCATAACTTCTGCATACAACCTTTGTTTTGTGAACCGTTCACGACGCCAAAATTGCAACGACGAGACCTTTTCCGTTGCTCAGGTTGCAACCACTTCTGAGCACTTTCATTTTTTAGAATTTTTCAACAATGGACATGATCTCGTGATCACTTATAGTTCGAACACCGCATTGATGTAAGAATTTGTAAGAATTTGAAAACAGACATACATTTAGGAGTGTATTACACTCTTTGAAAGTTTTTATATGAATTGGGATTATGTTGACTTTTAGACTTGATGGTGATATTCGGTTAACTATCATGCTCCTCATGATAGATGAAGTAGTTCATGGAAACAATTATATTTGCAGTTTAGTCAATTTCAGGGGAAATTATATAATGATAGGTGAGTAGTTGAACCTGTGAATCCCATAGTTGCAGCAAGCTACTTTATTAGAAATATTTCTGAAAAGTTGATTCTGATTGGAACTTTGAAATGGCATGTTAGTTGCAACAAGTTGCTTTATTGGCAACATTTCTGAAAAGTTGATTCTAATTGGAACTTTGAAATGGCATGTCAAGTAGTTGAACCTATCAATTACATAATTTAAAGGAATTTTTATTTTCAAATAATTTATGAGATGTAAAATATTTAATTTTATAAATGGACTTTAGTTTTTATTATAGTTTGTATTTAAATTTTTTGAAAAGGAATCAAGAACGAGATTAATTATAAGAAATAAAAATTATCTCAATAAAATGTTATTGTAATAAGTACGCTAACCTTCGATTAAGCTAAATATAGATATGACAAAAAGAAATCATTACAGTAAAAACCTTCTGCATCAAAAATAATATATAAATATTGGACTTAGATGCAGAGGAATGACTAAAACTATTCTATAAAAACTCTAATTATAGTGATTGACTTTTATGAAGTAATTGCAACAATTCACGTTTTGGATTTTATTATGAGAGGGTTTATGAGGTTATTATTTATTAATATTTAAGAAATTAAGGTGTTTGTCACATATCTGTTAAAACTCTTTGATTTAAATATTAAACACGTCCTAGACTTGCTTTTCTATGGTGAATCCTTATGAGTTACATGAACCTGCGCTTTCATCAAATTGTTAATCTGTAATTTTGATTCACAAAGTCAGTGTTTCTGCTGCTTGGCAACTTGTTTCTCTAATAATGGTCATGATGTGGTGTGAATTTTCACCATATCATTGTTTATCAAATGGAGAGATACAGAGTTCTCCAATAAGTATTAAGTGTAAGTTGAGAACTTCTTCACTTTTGTTGAAGTCCATGCCTAGTAAATTCACAACAATCATGGAGTATCATGCATTGATTGCATGTTTGAATTTGTATATGGCCTTTTTCAATTTGTGCACATAAGACTTGCTCCCATGTAATGAGGAACATTGTATTCATATCTACTTGATGTATCTTCCACCCATAACTAAAGCAATAGATAAGATAGCGTGAATGGAGGTATATCTAGCCACTAGAGCAAGCACGATGAGCCTTGAAGGGTATTTTCGCTTAACCAGTCTAGTCATTCTAAGATTTCTGATGGTTGTCGACACCAACAGGAGAGGTCAAGTTGTTATAAAATGCCGAAAAATAAGACGAAACTGGCTTTAAGCAACTAATTTGTTGATATTCATGGTGTCATCTCCAAATCAAAGCATCATAAAAAAAAAAACAACCAGGGAATACAACAAGACATGAAGGTTTATAATGGTAGATCATGGGCCTATAGGTAATGGATCAGTACCTTCATGCGGATCCCACTGCAACATGATATAATATAAAACACTTCATTAAAAAAATCACTTCATAAAAGAAAATATAAACTACTTTTTTTTTGGCTTAGAGTTGAGTTTGATTTCTTAACACATAACGAAACAAGTTATTGGCCTAAGACTCAGAGTTGACCAAGCCTCTAGTTAACCACCACCAATAAGTCATTACACGTGACTTGATTTTCTTTAAATAATAGTAATGAATCGACCTGCATTTGAGTATCGCAGCTAGTGATACATATCCCCATTACCCCTTACACAACTAAATTATAATAAATTTTTTATATCTAAAAATATTCTACTTTGGATGAGAATCACTAGAACTTCAAATGCATTTTGCTTTTCTTGCACTTTTTTATAACTAACATTAATAATTTCGGCATAAATAATTTCCATTGGGAAATGAACCCATGTTTTGAGGCTTCTACCATCTTTTTCAAGTTGGATTTCTAAACCCTTCGGGCTTGAGGAAGAGGTGATAGAAATTTGATATATTGCACGTATAGCTAGAATATATTCCCTGATAGAAATCTGATATATTGCAGATTCTATAATGCACTTTTACCCATTTGGAAAACTCTACTTTACCAATACTTTAGCCTCCTCATGCCTTCCATGTCCAAATCCTTGTTCCCTATAGTGTTGCCTCTGTCTCACTCTACATTCATCTACACTTCTATCAGCATGTCTTTGCAAACTTTTGCTACAAATGCTAGTAATACATACGAGTATAATCATATTTAAATCTATTCTTAGACTTTGATATTTTATTTTTATTATTATTATTACTGTTACTATTATTATTATTATTTTATTCACATTTTTCCTCCTTTTACTATATATTTCTCTCATTTTTGTTTCACAATAACTATGTTATTTTATTTTATTTTTAAAACTAGTTGCCATAACTAACTGATTGTTTGTATTGACCAATACTCTAACCTAACATTCAATTTTGATTAAAATAATTTATTTTCTTAAAGCTTATTTCTGGAACTAGATGCATCTTTAAACGTGATGATAGATTGATTTTTCACATTTGTCTTGAGGATGAACCACATTAGATGACTCGAAACATCAACCAACAAATAATAATATGATTAAAGAAAATAATTCTCATAATAATTACGTCAATAGGTGTTTTTATTTTCTAGATTGGGGTGGGCAAACACTATTCACCCAACCAATCAAAAGCCTTTATTTTCTTCCTTCGGGCAAATAGAAACCTGACACATGGCACAACTTGAATGGAAATCACTTTGCGTACATGTGATTTAGCCATAACCTCTCCCTGAAGCCTTTGTAGTGCCACGCCTCTACCTTATGCCCCTCCACGCTCGCTTCCCAAATCTCGCCCTCTGCCCTTGGAAGCCCTCAACCCAGTGCCCTTCCACATAGTTGGAGCAGCAGCAAGAGGGGAAGTTTGGGTTGGTATTCGTCATCCAGATTGTTACAGGTTCTTGCTGAGGGTACTGCGTTTTTTTTTGGGTAAGATTCACTGAGATTTCATGATTCAACTTGTGCCTTGTGAGGGTTTTAATTTTTTTTTTTCTGAGGTCAATTACACAAGCATTTAACCTCAATGTTTGTGGTTGAATGAATCAAACATAATCACAATTTTTTTTGCTTCAACTGAAATCTTTGTCTGCTGCCCAAGCCCTGCAACACATACCCTTGTGTGATTGTGTGGAATAACTAGAGATTATGTTGTACGATAGCAAAAATATGAAACCGATTAAGGAAAGATATGGTTTTTCTTCCGGTATAGACAACACATCGCTCTCAATAACGCCCCTCTGCAGAAACAAACCAAAATATAAAGCCTGAGAAATTTCTCCTCCCATCGCACATTTTTCTTTGTCTACACTTATTTCAAGTAAACACACACATGGAGACTAGGAGGTAAGCTCAGGCACAAACTCACTGAGAAGGATGAACTCATCTACGAGCTCCATGAGAAAACTACACATCTTGAATATGCACTGCAGCAAGCCAGTGACCACTTTTACCGGGCACTCAATGAGCAAAGAAAACTTGTGAATGAGAGAAATGCATTGACATCAACTCTCAAGAAGCTTCGAGATGTGGAAAAGTTGGAAGCATTCAAGAAAACACTTGTGCATTCAATTCATGGGGATGACAACCCCACTAATGGGGTACACACATCCGTTTGTCAGCTCATCATTAAGAGAATAGGCTAGTAATGATGGACTATCAAATCAAGCTAGAAATGGAACCTTAGAATCAAGAAATTCAGTTGAAGAAGAAGAGATTCGTGCAGAGATGGATAATTAAAGGCAAGGTGGGCATAGTTTTTCATTGACACCATATCTCACACCACAACGTACTCCAACACAAGAACCAAAGATGATATATGCAGCTGGTTCACCCAAAATATCGACTATGTCTGCAGTAGGTGCAATAGGTTCACTAGAAATATCATCTGTTGCGGTGTCTCCAAAAGTAAATTATGTGTCAGGATCTCCCACAAGGCATCCATATGAAGGTATATTTTCATCTCATCATGCACGAACATAAGACTGGGATGGTCTGGACATCATTCTACTTAATAAATTGAAAGAAGTAAAAACAAGATTCTACTCTTAACAAAGAGAGAGAAGCCATTTTATGAAATTCAAATAACGTCATTATAACTGTAAAAATGATAACCGAATGTTCCTTTATATCATACTAATGAAGAAAGAGAAATTACAATGCTATACAACATAAAATCAAAACCGAGTATGGACGGAGTGTTCTAGAAGAGCATGAAGCCAACTGCCTTTGACAGGGAGAAATAATTAATACAGAGTAAGCGGAACACCAAATATACTGCCTCTAGTACCCTTAAAAGAGTGAAACAGGGATAAGAGGATGAATGAACGAGAAACACAAATAACCCAGAAACTTTATACAGAATCCAAAATGTATTAAAATTAGTCTCGGAGCCAAAAGAGATTGATTCTCTTAACTTACTGGATACAAATATATATAACTATAATGGAGTAGCATTACAATGCAATAAAGCCTAGAACTAACAAGTAAATGTCGCAGAATTAAACTTAGAAGCATTGCTGATGTGCTACAAACTCATGGGAGAAAACCTGGTACTTATAGAGCAAGAAGCGAAGAAGGTGAGACCAAACCCTCATCAAGAAAGCGAAAAATAGAGCAATGAGGCTTTCAGCAGTCGACCTCGACAGATTTACCTACACAAACGAGAGGAAACATTATATTACATAGTGTAATATTGCAAAAAGGGAAAGATGATTACCTAAAAGTAAAAACAAGAGTAAACCTGAGATACATATCTTGGTTAACTCACAAGCAGAGGAGAAACGCTGCGAGAAGACAATTGTAAGGGTGAGCAACTGGCATACGCCGAGAGCAGAAAGAATACTCAGTCAGATGTTGGAGCAAACATGGTGGGATTACCTACAGCGGTGAAGGAGGCCATCGTGGTATCTCAATAGTAAAACCTGGAACTTCGCTTGACCCTAGAAAACCAAGCCAATCTGTAGATTAGTTGTGTTTCCTCCAAAAAATGTAAGTGCATGGCACTCAACAAGGAGATTTAACTCTGTTAACATATAACGAAGGAAACACCTTTATAAATCTAAGGACGAATAGTGGTCATTCCATGGAAAAACCGATTCAAGGATAAGTTGCTGGACTACAGCGCCGAGAGAAGGGGCTCAGAGGCTGGACTGATAAGCTTGGAGTTGTGACCGAGTTGTAGAGGAGAAAATCTGCAGAGCCCAACATAAATTACTGAATCAGTTAGGGTTCGGAGGGGGGTCATTACCCTATACCAGTACCAAAAATTCACAGCCGTCTATCTCAATCTTGGATCCTACGGTGATCCATCAAGACAAGTGTTAACCATTAAAACTCGAACCAATGCAAAGGTACAACAAACCTCATCACATTAAAGATTGAAAACCATGATGCCTTTACTAATACACAATGTAATCAAGCATCGAGATTCACTATGGAGATTAAGTCCCTTCGGGGTTTTAAGGCATTCGTGCCATGGTACAAATGAATAAAATCATCACCCAGAAATTACAAATAGCATATGTGATATTTAATACATGTACGATGGCTAGATACGGTGAACTTTATGGACGGCTGTAAACATTGAAAATATAAATTATTATGATTAACATGTGATATATGTTAAGTTAAGAAAAGTAAAATATTATTTTTAGGTTGATATATGATATACGTTACAAGTGGTATCATAGCAGCGTTCATACGCTGGGACCCAATGGGTCACCTGATGTAATACACTGTTGTGTGTAAATGGTGCACAGAGAAAAAGAAATAACATAGTAGAGGAAATAATGAGAAGGGGATTGACAAAACAAACATCCTAGAATGCATGGGAGCCTACACCCCAAACCCAACCAAAAATGAATCCTGAAATATGTATTCATCTGAGTGTAGATCAGCACTAGCAGACTAGTAGACTGCTAGAGGAACAGCAACACCAAACCAGTATACTGCTAAGCACTGTGCAGAAGTTACAGGAAGAAATGGTCCATGTAAGGAGTGACAATGAGAGCCTGATGCAAGAACAAGAAAGGATCCTTAAGAGCCTATCTAAAAAAAAAATCAGGGAGTGATAAAACCCAAACCTGATAGAGACATGCAGCAAGAAAATGAGCGACAAGCCTAGGACCAAACCATTGGCAGAGTGGAGAGAATCCATTCACAACGAAGCAACAATAATAGAAAATACAATGAGGCTAAGTATGGTAATGTGCTGAAACAACAAGAAATTAAGAAACAAAAAGTGGAACTACAAGGTGAGTTTTGAAAGATAAAACCACCTACATTTGATGGAGAAGTGGAAGAGGTGGTTGAAACATGGTTGATTACTATGAACAAGTACTTCCAAGTTTATGAGTTATTAGGGGAACTTTGAGGTCTAAAATGGGCCTCCTAAGGAAAATGTACAATCAAAATTTACTTTATGAGAACTAATCACATATTAGGGGATGATATCATCCTTAATGGTTGAGGTGGAATTGATTGAGTTAAATGTACTTACTTGTCACATTCTCAATGGTGGATAAAAACTCATGGTTAACCATGGTAGTGCTCTAAGTACTTTTAAAGTCAAAGTAAAGTACTCATCATAGATGTCATTTCACACTTTTTGAATAAAAATATATTATTTTCATTTCATATTTCTTGAAAGAAAGAATGCATATCCCTATACATTTATTATATTATATTATTTTTATATAGTATATTAATTACTGATACCAGGTAAAACTCACAGTCCCCACTTTCTGTGTATATAAATGAATCCCAAGTTTCAATCCTTTACAAAGTCTCATGGCTGCATATAAATTTCATTCAAAATTCATTGCCCAACCAAATCCACAATCTGGGCAAACTCACATCATTTTAACTTCTGAGCTGGCAATTTAAATAACTAAAAGCTAAAGCTTTAATATCTCAAATCTGAGATTTGAGATATTCATTTCAAATTTCTCTTATGATTAAAATCAAGATCAACATCTACATTACAATTTCACCATATGAGGACTATTCTTGCCTTTGATTCCATGGGTTTAACCATATATTAGCCTCTCTTAGGAGTATTTGAATTTCCTGTAACACAAGCGCCAGCTATCAAACATATTCATGGCTTCACTTAATACTTATATCACAAAGGGTTTGGCTTTAACATAGGTTAGATACCAAACATTTTTCAATCCACCCTTTAACACCCATCCATTAATTCAATTAACACGACATTTCATTATACATTGCAAGGCTACGGGCCTGCGCCTTCACTATGCATTTTTCACTTATTAATTAAACAATCTCCGTTGCAAAGTGCTGGCTAGAATTTCATTAACACCCGTTAATAAATCTCGACCTTGAATTAAAACAAAAACCAATAGACCTTAAGGTCTGCCGGTCCCACAACTCATATAACGTACCTTGGTTTAACGGTCGAACAGATCCAATGATCGATATTACGTCGCGCTCCAAAACTCAGATGAATGATCGTCGGTGGATATCGCGCTATTAAGATGCATGGTGATTAATCTCCAAATTTTATGCGATGTGAGTGGTTTTTTGAAACCACTTAAGTACATGTGTCATTCGGCAAGTGACATCGTGTTTTTATTTCGAATACAGCTTACCACTTGTGAACTTGCACGAAAACCATAAACTATTTTCGGACTTCGCTTTTACTATTCACTCTCCTCGTGGTTCCGCTCCTTTCTATCCCGAGGTTCCGTTCTTTCACTCGTTGAATTTCACCTCCACTTTCGTCATTCTTCACTCGCACAGTTCCATTTAACTCAAATCAATAAGCTTATGGGTATTCAAAGCTACCCTCGGCCTTTGCGGTTAACTCGAAGTATGAACTTCAAATCTCACCACATACGATAATATATACGCTAAGACTTTACAACCTGAGTGTCAAAGACTGATATCTGACACTAAAGCAATAGACTTTGATTCAAATATTCAAAGCATTAACCTCGGCTAACCTTCACAAAGACGTTGTTCCTTTGCTTTAATTCAGCGGTTAGTATAACGCTTCACACAGTTCAAGACCAACCCATTCACCATTTAAACACCACGATCCCTTAACCATATGGCTCAGAAATAAAACATGAACTCAGAATCAAATACTCTGTATAAACACATACAACAATTACATCACAGAATACACAGGTAGGCTCTTAACCCAAATTACAAAGTCCTACTCACACATGGAGATTCAAGGCATTTTCCCTCAGGACTTAATCAACAAATGCACAGGGGTTACTGAAACAAATTCTTCCATAATATAGGCATGAGTTTACTTAAAAAACCCTTCTGTTCAGGCTTAATCTTCTAATTCAATGGCCTTATGTTCTCCTACTCTGCCTCTCCGGCTTTCTAGCTCTATGCAGCTCGATGCAGGTATGCCAGACTCTGTCACAGAGGTTTGTTTTTATACAAATTGGGAATCAATCGATTCAGCTTCCTACAATGATTCGAAAAACTCCTCAAATCCTAATTTTAGCCTAACTCCTAGATAACTGAACTGACTCTTCACACTCCAACTAACCAACTTCTCCTGTCCTCTAATCATTCAAGGGCAGTTACAATTCCTTCTACATTTTATTAAAATCACTCAAATATGAAAATTTACATAGGAAATTGAAAACATAAACCCCCCTATGTCTATTTATATACAAAGTCTTGTCTTGGGCCTAATGCCCCTGCATCAGACTCCCCAGGTTAAAATGATTCATGATTCTCCGACTGCGCTTTCATCCTTGTCTTCCTGGATCCCACACTTTGTTCTGTAGTTGGTCATCTGCTGCAACATTCTTCTTTTGCACTCCTCCAAGCTTCCATATTTTACACTGCATCCTTCCACTATCTGCACTTTTATATCCTCTTTCTGTCTTTCTTTTGCTGTTGCTTCTTTGTTTCTTAGCTGCTGTATTTTTCTGAGACACCTTCTCCATCAGCTTTCTCATAAATTCAATCTCCCTGTCTAAAATGTCTTTTGATTGCTGCATACTGGTTCTCCTTGATTGCTGAACTTCTACTTGTTCAGTTCTTATTTGCTGAACTCTTTCTATCTCTTGCTGAGCCCTTGCTTGCTCAGTCCTTACTGCTGCTCTTATTCTGGCTCTTGCCCTTAATTGCTGAGCCCTGGCTGCCACCCAATCATCCATACCCTCTTGTTCTTTGCAACAGTAAAACTCTTCCTGATTGTCACTCATGATAATTTCTCCACTCTCTGATTTTAGCAATTTCTTGGACTGGTATTTAAATCGCCAGTCACTATCATCATCTCTTTTCTTCTTCTGGACCAAACATCCCTTAGTCCTTCCTTTAGTAACTGCAATCATAAGACAAACATCAAAGTTACGAAATATTTGTGTCTCTTCCTCCTCTTCTGGCAACACTTCAATTTGTTGCTCCAACATTTCCTCCAGCAACACTCCAAGCTGTTGTTCTGCCATTTCACTCCCTTTTCCAAATGTTTTTAGCAAACATTTCAGCCACCTCTTCTATATAACCATATCATCAATATGCTGCAAACTTGGTTCAACATGTTCTTCTTATTCTTCCTTGACAATCCTTGGTGATTTTCCTCCATCTTCTTGATTGATTCTGGCAATCAAATCAAGTTCTCCAAGTACTGCATTTTCATATTCTGTCAGAGTAAAACTCTGATTCTCCATCGCTGTAGCAGCCCCAAAAGTCTGCCATACAGTCTTCTCTTGGCTATTCAGACAAATCATCTCTTTCTTGTCATTATCAGTAACAACAAGTCCCTTCACATGAGGCATGATAGCCTCACCTTCCCTCTTCCGTAACATTTTCTCATCCTTCAAAACAACCCCAAAAGATGGATTGTTTTCTGCCATACTTGTCAACACAGCCAAATTGTCAATTTCAACACTACAAGACCCAATGGCCTCAATTGATGACTCAATCACCAATTCCTCTTTCTGCAGTTCTAAGTCCTTTCCAAGACTTGGAAAATCTTCACTGCCTTCATTCCATTGTGTCTTCACATTCTGCAATCTCCAATTCTGAAATTGAGGTTCCCTCTTTTGCATTGAATCCTACTGATTCAGCATACTCTCCAGCAACTCAAATTCTCCATTCCATGGATTAAAACCTTCCACAAAATTCTTCTCTTTTAGTTGACTGCCCCATGGTGTCAATTTTTATTCAGCATCAATAGGATCTGCATTCACAAAATAGTTGTCAAAACAAAATTCACAAGGCCTCAGTGCCTTTCTCTCCTCCGCCAGCATTTCAGTATGCTATCCTAAATTTATTTCCCTCTCTATCAGCACCTCAATATGCTGATTCCAATCCTTCAAACAATTCTCGAGACTATTAGTTAGTCTCTGCATCGCATCATCCTCTTCAAGGATGTATCCTTGCTCTAGTTCATAAAAATGAACTTCCTCATCCTCAGTCATCTCTGCCCTTACAATCTGAACATCTTCTCTCTGTATTTCTATCCTTTTCTCATGCCACAATCTAGGCATCTCATCTAGGAAGACATTCATACCGTCTTCAAAAATCAATTTTCCTACTGTCACTACTTCTTCAGCCTTCATCATAATAGAATTCTAATCTTCCATCTTTGCAGTAACTTTAGCTATCTTTCCATCACTTTTCACTTGGCCATTCAACAAAATCAGTTTGTCATTATCAAAATTATCATCTTTAGACTTAACTGTCATGTACTCATTGAAGCAATCCCTTTTATAAAACAAGGAATTTATGAATTCCTTTTGCTGCAGTAAATCAATCTAATCTTCATCTGAAAGATAGTCATCATCATAATTTTCTTGGCAACAATCAGCTCCATTGAATACAATTTCATCATATGAACTGTCTTCTTCAATACCTGCATTCACACACAACTTGTCAGATGTAAAACCATAAGACCCCATGGTCTCATTTGATGATTTGATCATCAA
Source organism: Pinus albicaulis (assembly GCA_034641835.2). NCBI lineage: Eukaryota > Viridiplantae > Streptophyta > Pinopsida > Pinales > Pinaceae > Pinus > Pinus albicaulis. The sequence goes on along the minus strand of JAXQQM020092790.1, from coordinate 45,642 downwards.
ATCTCCTTGTTGTTCTAAGTCTCATATACACCTCAGATATTCTTCAATGGTCTTCTCTTCAGCCTCTTGAAGCTGTCCAACTTCCAGCTTCTGGCCATCATTTAAATCTCCTCTTCTCTCAATATGTTGGAAAGCAGAGCCTTTCTCCAACTGTGCATGGAAATTTTCACAATATCTGGGTGTTCCATTTTCTTCCTTAGTGACAACATCAGTAGTTTTTTCTCTCCCACATGCTCTTCCTACAAACATATATAATTTTTTAGATGTAAGGCCCTTGGACCCCTTGGTCTCACTTGAAGTTTTAGTCTTCAAGTCCTTCTGCAAATACTCATCATCCTGAGTAATCTCTCCTTCTGCTATGCATTTATCATCTGCTCTCTCTTCATTAGTAGCCTCTGCCACTTCACCTTCTTCTTCATGAGCCAACCAACTCTCTGGTTTTCCTCTATCATCTTCTCCAGTTTATAAAACTGCTTACTGATCTCAGCTATCTCTTTCCAATACTCTTCATCAGTGAGTTTCTTCCTCATGCCATTTTCTTTGGCATCTTCCCTCACTCTTATGTTGTGGCCTCTCTCAGAACCTCTACAATCTCTGCTGTGGATTTCAGTAGCCATTTTATCCTCAATGAGTTCTTCACTCACAAGCTACACTAAGCCTCTGCAACAACAAGCTCTCTTACTGCAACTTACCTCACCAATCCCTTCCTCTGGATCCGGCTTTTGGCAAGGTTAGGTCCCCTATCTGCTTGGAACCTTCTGAGCACTCTCTTCTGCTCCCTGTAGGCTTCACTCTGCAACTTTTCTCAAGAACACATCTGTTCTTATTTCCTACAACCTCTGTTAGGAATCCTCCAGGTTTTGCGACGCTCCTTCCACTCAGAATCCCTTGCTAGATTCTTTCATCACTGCTCTCAAAGCTATGATCTACTTTTGCTAAGATTTCTTCCTCAATTTCTTGCACTCTGCATTCTGCAAACAATATCCTTCAAACTAGAGTCAAATAAGGCTCATCAACTCACCTCCCAAGATCCCTAAATGATCTTGCTTCTTTTATCACCTGCACTGCATCTCTACCTGCTGCAATCTCCAAGACTCTTTGTCTGCAGCTTCAGATTCTCCAAATTTGAATACCTTCACTACATACTCAATCAAATATGTAAATTCTGCTAAACAGATTTAAAAATCAAACTTTCCTCACTGTTCAGTAGATGTGCATTTCAAAAATAAAATTTCAAAGAGCTATTTCAATTCTAGCTCTGATACCATTATGATGCCGGGTAAAACCCATAGTCCCCACTTTCTGTGTATATAAATGAATCCCAAGTTTCAATCCTTTACAAATTCTAATGGTTGCATATAAATTTCATTCAAAATTCATTGCCCAACCAAATCCACAATCTGGGCAAACTCACATCATTTTAACTTCTGAGCTGGCAATTTAAATAACTAAAAGCTGAAGCTTTAATATCTCAAATTTGAGATTTGAGATATTCATTTCAAATTTATCTTATGATTAAAATCAAGATCAACATCTACTTTACAATTTCACTAATTGAGGACCTATTCTTGCCTTTGATTCCATGGGTTTAACCATATATTAGCCTCTCTTAGGAGTAGTTGAATTTCCTTTAACCCAAAGCGCCAGCTATCAAACATATTCGTGGCTTTCACTTAATACTTATACCATACAAGGTTCGGCATTAACTTTGGTTAGATACCAAAAATTCTTCAATCCACCCCTTAATATCCATCCATTAATTAAATGAACGTGGAAATTCCTTATACATTGCATCCTACGGGGCCCACACCTCCACTATGCAGCTTTCACTTATTAAATAAACAATTCCAATGTAAAGCGCTGGCCATATTTCCATTTACACCCGTTAATAAATCTCGACTTTTAATTAAAACAAAGACCAATAGACCTTAAGGTCCGTCGGTCCCACAACTCATATAAACGTACCTTGGTTTAACTGTCGAGCGGATCCAATGATCCACATTACATCGCGCTCCAAAACTCATATGAACAATCGTCGGTGGATATCGCGTTATTAAGAAGCACGAGGGTTAATACTCAAATTTTACGTGGATGAGTGGTTTTTGGAAACCACTTAAGGACACGTGTCATTCAAGAAGGACATCGCGTTTTTTTTCCAATATTTCTATACCACCTTTTCAAAGCATGAGACCACTGGTTTTAACCTTGTAAATTGCCTTGATTGTTCAACGATCAAGGTTACGTGTTGCCTCTTTGGCTTAGGGTTTTTCCCATCCTTCAACGACATATTATAAATAATTCCCCCTTTTCTTTTGTCATTCTTCACTCGTGCAGTTCCATTTTAACTCAATTCAATAAGCTTATGAGTATTCAACTCTACCCTCGGCCTTAGAAGTTAACTCAAAGTATGGAATTCGAATCTCACCACATATGATAATGTATACACTAAGACTTTACAACCCAAGTGTCAAAGACTAACATCTGACACTAAAGCAATAGACCTTGATTCAAATATTCGAAGTATTAACCTCGGCTAACTTTCACAAAACGTTGTGCCTTTGCTTTAATTCAGCTTTTAGTATAATTCCTCACATAGTTCAAAGACCGACTCATTCACCATTTAAACACCACGATCCCATAACCATATGGCTCAGATATAAAACATGAAATCATAATCAATTACTCTGTATAAACACATACAACAATTACATCACAGAATACACAGGTAGGCTCTTAACCCAAATTACAGAGTCCTACTCACACATGGAGATCCAAGGCATTTTCACCTGAATAATCAACAAATACCAGGGTTTCCGAAACAAATTCTTCCATAAAATCAAATACTCGTATAAACACATACAACAATTACATCACAGAATACACAAGTTTAGGGCTCTTAACCCAAACAACGTAGTCCTACTCACACATGGAGATTCATACTTACCCGTACTCTAACGATCAACAAATAAGAAGGGGTTAATGTAACAAATTCTTCCATAAAATCAAATACTCGTATAAAACATACAACAATTACATCACAGAATACACAAATAGGTCCTTCCTCCAAATTACGCAGTCCTACTACCCATATGTGGAGATTCAAGGCATTTTCACTCCGTACTTTAATCACAAGCAAATGCACAGGGGTTACCGAAACAAATTTTCCATAACATAGCATGAGGTTACTTAAAACCCTTCTCCGTTCGCCGTATCTTCTAATTCAATGGCCTTATGTTCTCCTACTCGCTCTCCGGAGCAAAAAGAAAATTAAGTGCCAAAATTCTAAATTGTACATTAGAAATTGGAAACCAGCAGTTAAATGTGGATTTGAATATACTACCATTAGGATCCTATGATGTATTGTTGGGCATGGATTGGTTGGAGAAACATTGGACATTGGTGGATTGTAAAGAAAAGATTATATATTATAGAATGCAGGATGGAAGTCTTAAAGAGATTCAAGGAATCAAGAAACCACTACAACTGTGTCCTATTAGAGCCTCCCAAATGAACAAATGTATTAGAAAATGATGTCAGATATATGCTATCCAGGTGGGTTTTGCTAATTCCAAGGAGAAAGACTCCTATGATGGAGAACATACCAGTAGTACAAGACTTCATGGACTTGTTTCCAGAAGATGTACCGGGTTTACCTCCGAGAAGAGATATTGATTTCACTATTGAGTTAATGCTAGGAGTATCACCAATTTCAAGGGCCCCATATCGAATGAGTGTCCCGGAGCTAACTGAATTAAAAATGCAATTGAAAGAGTTGTTGGACAAAGGGTACATTCGAAAAAGTGTGTCCCCTTGGGGAGCACCAATATTGTTTGTAAAGAAAAATGATGGAACCATGCAAATGTGCATGGATTATAGACAGCTCAATAAACTGACTGTCAAAAATAAATATCCTTTACCTCAGATTGATGACCTATTTGATCAGGTGAAGGGGGGCACTGTATTTTCAAAGATAGACTTAAGGTCTGGGTACCACCAGATCCGGATAAAAGACGAGGATATCTATGAGACTAATTTTGGTACCAAATACAGGCATTACGAGTTTGTGGTATTACCTTTTGGTTTAACTAATGCACCAACAACATTTATGACCCCTTTTTGGACAGTTTTGTGTTGATATTCATTGACGATATTTTAATTTATTCAAATAATATGGAAGAGCACAAGGAGCACTTAAGAATATTGTTGGAGATGTTACGAAAACATCAATTGTATGCCAAGTTTAGAAAATGTGACTTATTCAAGGAATAAATTTAGTATCTAGGCCATGTTATTTCCGTTGAGGGTATAACGGTTGATCCAAAGAAAATTAAGATGATTATGGAATGGTGAGTTCCCCAAAATGTGGCAGATATCCGATCCTTTATGGGATTGGCTGGATATTATCAACGGTTCATTAAAGGGTTCTCAAAGATTGCTTTTCCAATTACTAATCTGAAAGGAGTGTATTAGTTCTATTGTGCTAATAGTCCTTTTAGTAATAAAACATGTACAATTTGTCTCTATTTTTTTTCTTAAGGAATGAGTGTTTTAACCGTGGGACATAGATGAATTAGTGAAATTTAAGCATGAAAATAAGCCTTAAAAACACTGAACAATAGCGTATAACAAAGAAACAATCACATATAATTTTTACATAGTAGGCATGATGAAGCAGTTCACCTTTCCTGGGCTACATCTGCTGGTACAACTCCCAATGGCATGTCCCTCTTTTTCATTGTGCTCAAAATTGCAAATTACATGTGTTTACATGTCTCTAATGGTTGTTTTCTCTGCACCAATGGCTCCAGAATGCTCAAATTAGTCTAGGTAGACTTGTTTCCCCCAAATTGGTCGAAAATTGACCTCCCAATGCATTTTTCCTAATGTCAGCTAGAAAAGCTCCACTAAAAGTGGAGACTGACACTTAAATGAAGTCAAATTTTAAAAAACCCCTAAAATTAGGGGCGCGCTACAGTTCCCGCCATATAAACCGTTTGGATCAGCATAAAAATTTTGGGTGGGGTGGGCACATACTAACCCCCCGCTATCATATTCGTATAAACCGTTTGAAACTCCACAATAAAGTGGTATGGAACCTGGAATTACGGTTCCAAAAACTCTTTGCAATAACCATCATTTAAATGCCATGAACGCGCTTGTGACAGTGCTTATCCACTGCCTATAGTTACGGTTCCGCAAACCATGGCATTTGTTGCCAATACGCTACCATGTGACAGGTGCAAACCTCTGCCAGATAAGCCACCCGAAGAAACCGTTAACTGTAACCTTTAGATGCTACCGTGGCATGTGAACGGATCATCGTCGATGGTTAAGTTTAAGCCGCGGGTTTTTATAACATTTGTTTTCGGGTTTAACATCATGTGACCAATGCTTTGGGGCCGCCAGCGGGTTGGGACCGCTGGCGGTCCCCTCCCCCAACACATAAACGTTAACTTGATAAATGAATACAGAGTTCTATGATTGTTAAGTGATAAGCAGTAGGCGAGGTGGTCGGGGAACTTGCGTGCAGACCGGAGGTCGCGGGGTCGACCCCCCCGCTCGACTCCACAAAATTTTACATACGCCTCCTGAGGACACGTGGCGACCTCCAGGCTTGCCACGTGTCGCTCATTTGATGGCCCATTACAAAACATACAAACCATCCAACAGCCAGAAACCATATCAGATCAACGATCCACAACATGCCACATGTTGAAATCCTATTCACTTAAAAAAACAAAATATTACTGGAATATACCAACTCCTCACTATACCTGCTTGCTGACTGGGCATTGAGTCACAAAATCTTTCTTGTTTGGGAAAACTATGAGAGAACGCGTTATCTTCCTCATACGACATTGGTTTTTCGAACCGTTCACAGTGCCAAAATCGCAACGACAAGACCTTTCCGGTCACTCAGGTTCAGTCATGTTTCGAGCACTTTCATTTTTTAGCATAACACATGATCTCTTGATTAATTACCTCCTTGCAGAGGAAGGGAAAATTATTTAAGTGGACCAATGAATTCTAGAACAGTTTTGAAAGGTTAAAACATCTGTTGACCACTGCCTCGGTGTTGAGGGTAGCCGACCCCAATAGAGAGTTCGAGGTTTGTACCGATGCTTGTAAGGAATGAGTTGTGGCAGTTTTATCGCAAGAAGGAAAAGTGGTTGCCTATGAATCAAGGAAGTTAAAGGAGCATGAAAAATGATACACAGCCTATGACTTGGAGCTGATAGCGGTAGTGCATGCACTCCGGGTATGGAGGCACTACTTGCTAGGAAAAAAAATTGTGTTAAAAACCGACAACAACAGCCTAACCAACTACTTTAAGCAAGCTGATCTAAACCCTCGACAAGAAAGATGGAATTCCTTCCTAAGTGAGTTTGACATTGATATTTAGCATGTAAAAGGTAAAGACAACTGTGTGGCGGATGCCTTAAGCAGAAAACTGCATTGTGTTTATGAACTTTGCTATAACCAACTTGAATGTAAATTTTTAGATGAGATAAAAGAGGAAGCCCAGAATGATCCTGAATACCAATTTTTATGGCAGTAAATGGAGGAGGCCAGAAGGCAAGAAAAACCTTTTGACTACAGAGTTAGCAAAGATCAATTTCTAGCCTTTAAGGAAAAGATATATATTCCAAATTGAATGGAGTTAAAGGAGCTGATCATGAATGAATATCGTCGTAGCAATTATTCAAGACACCCAGGATACCAGAAAATGATAACATCAATTAGAAAGGTCTATTTCTGGCCTGGTATGCGAAGAAGCATTGCAAAATATTTAAACAAATGTCTGGAGTGTCAACAAGTTAAGGTGGAACATCAACATCCAGTCGGATTGTTGCAACCCATACCAGTACCTGAGTGGAAATGGGAAGTTATATCTCTAGACTTCATTACTGGTTTACCAAGATCAAAAAGACACAATGACTCCATTATGGTGGTGGTTGATAGATTGAGCAAGGCATCACATTTCATATCGGTACAGTCTACTTACAAAATTGTGCAAATAGCAGATATCTTTATGAGAGAGATATTTAGACTTCATGGCATACCAAAGACTGTCATATCGGACAGGGATGTGAATTTTACTTCAGTCTTTTGGAAGACCTTATTTACGGGTTTGGGAACCCAAATAAATTTCAGCACCGCTTATCATCCCCAGACGAAAGGAAAAACTGAGCAGGTGAACCAAATTCTGGAAGATATGTCGCGCATGTACGTGATGCTGCAACATACAAGATGGGAAGAGTATCTACACTTGGTATAATTCGCTTACAAAAATGGTTATCAGGAATCTCTTAATATAAGTCCCTTCAAATCTTTGTATGGATGACAATGTCGTACTCCTATCAATTGAAGCAGCCCCAAAACCAAGTTGATGCTTGGACCGGAAATGTTAGCTGAGATGGAATCAGAAATAAGAAAGATCAGACAAAATATGAAGGCAGCTCAAGATCAGAAGAAAGTATATGCAGATAAGAAGAGGACTTATCGTGAATTTGAAATGGTCGATCATGTGTATGTAAGGATTAAACCAAAGAAGAGCACACTAAGGTGGGCCTCCTGTGCCAAGTTGACTCCTAGATTATGTGGACCTTTCCAGATATTGGAAAGGGTGGGACCTGTGGCATACCGATTGGCCTTACCTAGCCATATTTGGGTGCACAATGTGTTCCATGTATCCCTGCTAAAGCGATACGTGCATGACCCAAAGCATGTAATCCACTAGCAAAGCATTCAGGCAGGTTAAGATTAAAAATCCTATCTTGAAATACAAAATTTTATGAGAATTTAATCTAGCGTTTTGTTAATTGCAGGTCGAGCCGGACGACGAATTTCTGGTCAAACCTCAGCATATACTCAATCGGAGAGAAATCATGCTTCAGAGGCGAGCCATCACCTAGGTTAAAGTGCAGTGCAAGCACTTCATCTCGAATGAGGATACCTGGGAAGATGAAGGATTTGTTCGTGAATCTTATCCAGAATTGTTTGCTGAGCTGGAGTGAAACACGGAGGACGGTTTTTACTTCCAGGGGGGAAGTTGTGACAACTGGCTTAATTTCTAACTAATTTTTATGCTATTTTATTTTTAAGAGACTAAAAACATTTATTTTTTTGAGGAAAAGATTACATGATGAACATGAATCAATTATGTTTTTGTTGAAATAAAATTAATCATGGAATAGTGGTTCCATAAAAAAGTAAAAAGATTGATGATAAAGTATTCCAAGAACTGAGAAGTGGTTGAACAGAAAATAGTTTAGACAATTACCTTTTTCTCTGAGGATAAAGGTAAATCACAGTGAGGAAAAGGGGTTATGTTTTGTGGTGAAGAAGAGGAAAGGAAGAGAGTGATGATTTCCTGAGCTAGTGGTAACCAGTGGAAACACTTAGCATTCTTGAAATTCCTGGAAAAGAAGATTGGACTTGGGGTCCCGAGGTCTCTTCCGGAGTCTCTGTCAACCTACTCATCTCAGGTGTGGAGCATGGGGAGAGATGAGGACATAATCACCTCTCTCACGGTAGGGAGGACATCATCAGCTAAATTCGGAAAGAAAACAGATAAGTGAACTTACTGGGTTTGTGGTCTAGACAGAGATGTTCTTTTATTACGGTTAATGTTCTCTAGAATATCTATTTAATTACAGTTACCGTTATTTCAGATATCTTTTTGTTACGATTAAATTTTCTCTAAAACATCTGTTTAATTACATTTAATGTTCTTAGAATGTGAAATGCGGAATTCTTGTTTCAGAAGGATGTGAATGTGGTCTTAACTATACTTTTCCTATATATAGAGAGAAGGTCACAGTAGAAAGAATAGAGTCATACATGGACTGTATAGAGGTGCAATGTTGGAAACTATTAATGAATCCTTAGAAGGAAAACAGTAAATGCACTATCATATATAAAAGGAACAAAGTCAAGTACCTGCTGAAAGTTTAACCCAGGAAACCGTTAACCTAGGGTCCAAAGTCGAAACTTTGAATCCCGGATCGGTCATTCTTGTTATCCTATGGTATACACGGACATAAGACTGGGATGGTCTGGACATCATTCTACTTAATAAATTGAAATAAGTAAAAACAAGATTATACTCCTAACAGAGATAAAAGCCATTGTCTGAAATTCAAATAACATCACTATAACTGTAAAAATGATAACCGAATGTTCCTCTATATCATACTAATGAATAAAGAGAAATTACAATGCTATACAATTGAAAATCAAAACCGAGTATGGACGAAGCATTCTAGAAGAGCATGAAGCCAACTGTCTCTGACAAGGAGAAATAATTAAGACAGAGTAAGCAGAACACCAAATATACTGCCTCTAGTATCCTTAAAAGATGAAACAGAGACAAGAGGATGAATGAACGAGAAACACAGATAACCCAGAAACTTTATAAAGAACCCAAAATGCATTAAAATCGGTCTCGGAGCCAAAAGAGATTGATTCTCTTAACTTACTGGATACAAATATATATATATAATTGTAATGGAGTAGCATTACAATGCAATAAAGCCTAGATCTAACAAGTAGATGTCGTAGGCTTAAACTTAGAAGCTTCGCTGATGTGATACAAACTCACGAGAGAAAACCTGGTACATGTAGAGAAAGCAGCGAAGAAGGTGAGACCAAACCCTCATCAAGAAAGAGAAAAATAGAGCAATGAGGCTTTCACCAGTCGACCCTGGCGGATTTACCTGCACAAACGAGAGGAAACGTTATAGTACATAGCGTAATATTGCAGAAAGGGAAAAGATGATTACCAGAAAGTAAATACAAGAGTAAACCTGAGATACCTGTCTTGGTTAACCTGCAGGTGGAGGAGAAATGCTGCAAGAAGACATTTGTAAGGGTGAGCAACTAGCATACGCCGAGAGCAGAAAGAATACTCAGTCGGATGTTGGAGAAAACATGATAGGCTTACCTGCAGCGGTGAAGGAGGCCATCATAGTATCTCGACAGTAAAACCTGGAACTTCGCTCGACCATGGAAAACCAAGCCAATCTGTCGATTAATTGTGTTTCCTCCCAAAAATGTAAGTGCATGGCAGTCAGTAAGGAGATTTAACTCTGTTAACATATAACAAAGGAAACACAATTATAAATCGAAGGATGAATAACGGCCATGCCATGGAAAACCTGATTCAAAGGATAAGTTGCTGGACTATGGAAGAACATTTAAGCTTACTTGTAAAGGCCATGCCGACAGTGCCGAGAGGAGGGGCTTGAAGGTGAGACTGATAAGCTTGGATTTGTAACCGGGTTGTAGAGGAGCAACTATGTAGAGCCCAACATAAATGACTAAATCGGTTAGGGATGGGTCATTACCCTATACCGGTACCCAAAATTCACAGCCGTCGATCTCAATCTTGGATTCGACGGTGATCCATCAAGACAAGTGTTAACCATTAAAACTCGAACTCAATGCAAAGGTACAATAAACCTCATCACATTAAAGATTGAAAACCATGATGTCTTCACTAATAGACAATGTAATCAAGCATCGAGATTCGCTATGGAGATTAAGTCCCTTCTAGGTTGTAAGGCATTCATGCCATGGTGCAAATGAATAAAATCATCACCCAAAAATTACAAATAGCATGTGTGATATTTAATACATGTACGATAGCCAGATACAATGAACTTTATTAACAGTTGTAAACAATGATAATCCAAATTATTATGATTAACATGTGATATATGTTAAGTTAAGCTAACATGTGATATATGTTAAGTTAAGCAAAGTAAAATATTTTTTTTAGGTTAACCTATGATATACGTTACATTTCCAAGATTAAAAAAACAAAATTTTCCCAATTTCACTTTTACCTTAAATTTTGTTTTCCTTCTGCCTGTCATTTTCTTTGTTTTTTTATATATCCCATCTATATTCTATGTATTCTATCTATTTTTGTCTAATATCCAATGTATAATAGCGAATGAATAATTCTTTAGATATGTACCAAGAATTTTCAATTAATATAATCTAATAAAATAACCGTGTGTTGAGAAAGAATCATGCACCAAATAATTAATCAACTACGTTAACCCGACGATTAACCCTTAATGCAATTAACCCTTAATGAGACGGATCAGATCGAATTTCTGCGAATTGTTTTGCTTGTTCGGCACTCGAACCGAATTGGAAAATTTCCGTATGGTTTGCCCCAATTCGGGGGAACGTGGTAACTATGGTTTGGAGTATATTTTAAAATGCCAAAATATCATTTCTTACAACTTTTCATGAAATTTCTAAATATCAACAAGATATTTTGAAAGTTTCACACTTTGACTTACAGATTATATCTAAAAACAAATTATTAACCTTATATTTTACAGTGTTAACCAACGAATTATTAACTTTATATTTTACATTGTTTGAACATGGTCAATAATGTTAAAATTTAAATTGAATCTATATACAATTGTTAGTGTATTCAATTGTTTATTTAAATGTTGAAAATATATTAGATTTGGAATGATTTTAATTAAATAATTTTAATAAAAAATTAACTTTAATTATTTAAATAAATATAATTTAATTAAACATTATTATATATTATAATTAATTAAAATTTATAAATATGAAAATTTAACTTGAAATGTTGAAATTATAGATATGAGAATTAAGGTGGTTAATTGTTTACATTAGATTCTTGTTGTTTCCTTAAATAATAATTATAGTACTAGATATATGAAAAATCTTGAATATTAGATAGAGAGTGTAGAAGAAAGAATTTGAAAAATGGCAATTTATTGAAAGAGTTAATTGGTATTTTTTAGAAAATTGAATTTAAATTATATAGAAAAATGTTATTGTTTGGAGAATTGAACCAATACATTTGTAATAATCATTAACCGTAAATAGTTAAAAAAAAAAAAAAAAAAATTACCTTACTATCTACCATAGTTATCACACACTTTAACTCTTTATTTCTTGATCCAATTATTTCCACATAACTTTATACATTGTTTTAGCTAACTTTATTTGACCTTACATTGTGTGTATATATATATATATATATAATCATTATAACCTGGCTTCTTTACCTGGGTATTTTGTACTATTAACAATTAAGAATCAATCGATTCCTGAGCTCTTTTAACTTCTCATACAAGTGGAGATTGGTATTAAATGTCAATTGGAAAAATCATTCATATCACAATTAATTTTTGTGTACCGTGCAATCGATTAACAAGATTTATATTACGACCGCATAAGGAGATTTAAACGAAGGTTCAGGTTTGATTTAATTTCTTCGATTGATAAGCCTCTTGGGCGAGACAGTTGGGTCATTCTCCACCCTTGATCTAGTAACCCTAGATCCTACGGATGCAATTTCTTAGGGTTTGATATGAACTTTCTCACCTAACCGATTTGCAACAAATTATCCATCATTCTTCTCTGCTTCGGCGGGAGTCTTCGAGCTCTGCATCCTGGTTTGCTTTACCTTCACTGTTACGCTGCCTCGATAAACTGCAAGGTTTATGTTCTGGCTAAGCCAGAAATTCCTCCGGCAAGAATGTTAAAGCTCGGCTTTTGAGTTATGGTAAGAAATCATGTTGATACATTAGCATGCTTCTGCATTTTCAGTGGACAGTCTAATGTTTTCCCTCTTGAGTTGGACAGTCAGAGCTACTACTCATTTAAGTCTTGATTCTCTTTTGTTTACAGACCGACAGTTCGAAGGCTCGCAGATTCTATGGAGACAACGGCAATCTTTGTCCTTCGACATAGAATGTTTATAGAACTGAGTTTATACCCCTTCCCGGCAACTGGAATGTTCAAGAGGTAATAACCTTCCTATCGTTAAGACTGTTTTTGGTTCATCACAAGAATTATAAGTTCTGGTATTTTCCTTTAACCCTTCTCAAATAACTCATGCCCATGGTTTTTCCTCCATTTCAGGTCAATTATGAGAATGTGTGTGTTGCAGTACCCAACAGGTAAATCTTTTCCGCACTAACATTCTATCTCATGCTCAACATCACATTTAGGTTTTTGCCCCTTAGTTATAGGAATTTGTCTAACAAGGTTCTATTTTTCATTTCTGTAGGTTTGCCTTCTCTTGACTTGAGGAAATCAACTTTGTTTGAAATTTCTCCGCAAGATATCTGCTAAACAGTTTTTCCGTTACAATAAGTATTTATTTTCTGGATTCTGGCCCGAAGCTAAGGCTCCAGCCTTAGGGTTTTAAGTTGTGCTATTTTACACTAGATACTGGAAGTGTTCAACCTTTCATTCTTCAATTTTCCTACCAGGGTTTTTATCTTAAATTTTCTTATTGTAATATTTCTTGAACTGTCTTAAATATGGCGAACTAGATAGTGGACTGTTGTAAGGTTTAAATTGAGGAATGAACCTAGTCTGATATTTCGAATTTTTTAGGCTATTCTCATTGCATATGTTAGATTTGTTTTAAGCCTTAATTCTTCATTAATCAAGCACATTTACTGCCTTTATATACTGGTAATATTCCATCTACAGTATTAAAAAAGAAAAATTTTCGAGTCTATTTGTTATATTCTATTCACTGTTTATGGATAAGATGCTTGATTATATTCACTTATCCATAGAAGTAAATTCAATGACATTACAGTTTTGTTTACCCTCCAATGGGTTTTCTCTTGCACTTAAAGAGAATTAGAATGCCATGGTTTATATGAAAACTGATTTCGTATATTAATTTGTACAACATTCTATCATATAGAAGTTTAGTAACAGTCAAGGTTTGTACTAATAATAAGTTATAATTACAGGTTTTCAATTTGAAGCTTGTAAGGAATCATGCTTTAAGATTTTACTAGCTGTTTCATCTTCTTTTCCTGTTTGTTAACATGATACATCTTGAGGGTAGCATTTAGTAATATTTATTTATTCTTTGTAACTATATTTACAAATATGTTCTCTGTAACTAGTAGAATATTTATTGTGACCGGACCACAATCTGTCTGTGTATTATCATAGGCAGTGAGGCAATCAACTCGGAGCCTTATCAAGGGTTTTGGGTTAACGGTCCTTAGACTACTCTACACCAGTTTACCAAATATTTATTTATTTATGAATGTCTGCGACATAAAATTATCATAGAAAGTATACATGTTCTTCCTAATACGCTTATAATTTATCTGTATCATTTATCGAATTAAAATAACAAAATCATCCAGAAATACTTATCTGTACCCCTTCTTGACTGATAACACGCCTCCCTTCCACGAGTGAGGCTATTACGTCCTCCAACTCTCCCCCGTGCTCCAAGTTTGATTCTAAAGGTTGACAGAACCTTGGAAGAGACCCCGGGACAATCTGGTCCAGTCTCCAATTCCAGGCGTAACAGAAATCTGAATTATCCCCCTGGTTTTCACCAGTTCCATAATATCTATCTAGAATTTTCTTCTTTCCTCAGTCTCCGAACAGAACCCCCAAACCTCACCAGGATTATGCTCTTATCCTCAAAGGTGGGTAACTGTTTGAACTGATTTTCTGTTCAACCGACTCTCAGATCTTGAGAATATTTTTATTTACCATCAGTCTTTTACTTTATGGAACAACTTCCATAATCAATCTTTTCATTAACCAAAATTAAATTTCTGTTCAAAATATTTTAAAACAAAATAATAGTAAATGTTTAAAATTCTTAACAAGTATCTTAACCATAGTTTAAATGATTAAACCAGTGGTTACAACTTCCCCCCTGGAAATGAACACCATCCCTGGTGTTCTCATTCTACTCCTGCAAAAAGTTCAGGATAGGCTTCCCAAACAAAACCTTCATCTTCCCAAGTAGCTTCTTCCGGGCCAAAGTGCTTCCATTTCACTTTAACCTGGGCGATGACTCATTTCCGGAGTATGATTTCCCTCCGATCGATTATACTGTGAAGTTTGACCAGAAATTCTCTGTCTGGTTCGACTTGCAACACCAGTGTTAAATTAGTTTTACTCATAAATCCTAACATCTTTAATCAATCTGGGATTCATACTCTACCTGAATATTTTGCCAGTGGATTATATGTTTTGAGTCGTGAATGTATTTTTTCAATAATGATATATGAAAGATGTTATGTACTTGTATATGTTCGAGCAGGGCTAATCGGTAAGCCACAAGCCCTACTCGTTCCAATATTTGGAATGGGTCGCAAAATCTGGGGGCCAACTTGGCGCATGAAGCCCACCTTAGCGTGCTTTTCTTTAGCTTAATCCTTACATATACATGGTCCCCAACTTCGAATTCATGATATGTCATTTTTTTATCTGCATATACTTTTTGTTTGTCCTGGGTTGCCTTCAAATTTTGTCGAATTTTCTTTACCTCTGCCTCCATTTCAGCTAACATGTTGGGTCCAAGCATTAACTTGGTTTTTGGGCTACTCCAATTAATATGAGTTCTGCACTGCTGCCCATATAAGGTTTCAAACAGACTCATCTTGAGTGATTCCTGATAACCGTTATTATATACAAATTCCACTAGGTGTAAATACTCTTCCCACCTAGTTGGCTGTTGCATTACGTACATACATAACATGTCTTCCAAAATTTGATTTACTCGCTTTGTTTGTTCATCTGTCTGCGGATGGTAAGCAATGTTGAAGTTAATATGAGTTCCCAACCCTATGAACAACATTTTCCAGAATGCTGACGTAAACTTTACATCTCGGTCAGATATGGCAATCTTTGGAATGACATGTAATCGAAATATGTCTCGCATGAATATGTCCGCTATCTACACTATCTTATAAGTGGATTGCATCGGTATAAAGTGTGTTGATTTACTTAATTGATCCACCATGACCATTATTGAGTCATTGTGCTTCCTCGAACTTGGTAATCCTGTGATGAAGTCCAAAGATATCACCTCCCACTTCCATTCAGGTACCAGTATAGGCTGGATCAACCCGGCTGGATGTGGTGTTCCACTTTTACTTGCTGACATTCTAAGCACTTGTTCAAATATTCTGCAATATTTCTTCTCATACCTGGCCAAAAATAATTCTTCCGTATTGCTGTTAACATCTTCTGATAACCAGGATGTCCAGTGTAATTACTTCGATGATATTCATTTAGAATCAATTCCTTCAACTCCATTTGGTTTGGAATAAAAATTTTCTTTTTGAAAATCAGCAACCCATCCTTATCAATTTCATAATCTGTAGATTTTCCTTGATCCTAGAACTCCTTTGCTTGTTGCCACATAAATTTATATTCAAGATCCTTATCTACTCCTGTTTTTATTTTCTCCAACAATCTGCACTCAACTTGATTATAGTACAATTCATAAATACCATGTAATTTCCGGCTTAATGCATCAACTACTCTATTCTCTTTACCTTTTAGATGTTGCATGTCAATATCAAATTCGCTCAGAAAGGCATTCCATCTTGCCTGACGAGCATTAAGATCAACTTGCTTAAAATAGTTGGTTAAGCTGTTGTGATCAGTTTTGAGCACAAATATTTTCCCAAGAAAGTAGTGCCTCCATACCAGGAGTGCATGCACTACTGCTGTCAACTCTAAATCGAAAGTTGAGTATTGCTGCTCATGCTCCTTTAGTTTTCATGACTCATAGGCAACGAATTTACCCTCTTGTGATAATATTGCCCCAACTCCTTCTTTCTGCGCATTTGTGCATACTTCAAACTCTTTATGAGGATCATCTACCCTCAACACTGGAGCTATAGTTAATAATTGTTTCAGTTTCTCAAAACTGTCTTGACATTCTTTTGTCCATTTAAATATCTTTCCTTTCTTTTGCAATGAAGTGATTGGAAAAGAAATTTTTGAGAACCCCTCAATAAACCACCGGTAATAACCAGCCAATCCCATGAGGGATCTAATATCTGCCACGTTTTATGGAACTTTCCATTCCATAATTGTTCTAATTTTCTCAAGGTTAGCTGAAATACCTTCAGCCGAAATTACGTGACCAAGATATTGAATTTCCTCCTTAAAAAATCACACTTGCTGAACTTAGAGTACAAATGGTGTTTCCTTAGCAAATCCAACACCTTCCACAGGTGTTCCTTATGTTCTTATGCATTCTTTGAATAAACTAAAATATCATCAATAAAAATTAACACAAAATTATCCAGATAGGGGTGAATTACACTATGCTTTAACCTCATAAAGGTTGCTGGTGCATTAGTTAATCCAAAGGGTAACACCACAAACTCATAGTGTCTGTATCTAGTATGAAAAGCAGTTTTATGTATGTCTTCATCCTTTATCCGAATCTAGTGGTATCTAGACCTTAGATCTATCTTTGAAAACACACTCACCCCCTTCACTTGGTCGAACAAATCATCGATTTGCGGTAAAGGATATCTGTTTTTCACTGTCAACTTATTAAGTTGGCGGTGATCCATGCACATCCGCATGGTTCCGTCTTTCTTCTTCACAAAGAGTAAGGGTGCTCCCCAAGGAGATACACTTGGCCTGATATACCCCTTATCTAATAATTATTGTAACTACATTTTTAGCTCAGTTAATTTAGGTACACTCATTCGATAAGGTGTCCTTGAAATTGGTGATGCTCCAGGTACCAACTCAATGGTAAAATCTATCTCCCTTCTGGGTGGCAAGCCTGGTATCTCTTCGGGAAATACATACATAAATTCTTGAACTATTGGTATGTTTTCCAACATAGGAGCCTTCATTTCAAATTGGTAAAGCCCACCTAGATGGAGTAAAACTGGCATCCTTTTCTTATGCACTTACCCATTTTGGATGCTGTGATTGGACGAAGTTGTAATGGTTTGTTTATTCCTTGAATTTCTTGGCGGTTACCATCCTGTGTTCTATAATAGATAATATTTTCTTTGCAATCTACCAATGTCCAGTGTTTCTCTAACTAGTCCATGCCAAGTAACACGTCATAAGATCCTAGAGGTAGGACATTTAGATCCACAGTTAACTTCTATTCGTTAATTTTTAGTGCACAATTCGGTATTCTGGCACTAACATTTCTCTTAGCTCCAGTAGCTAGCTGTACTAGCCATGGTTTTCTAAATTTCTGACTTTTTAACTTACAAATTTCTACTATTTTGGGACTTAGGTAGCTTAAAATTGCACCTGGGTCTACCAAAATAGAAACAGTTTGAGTTAACAATTTACCTTCTATTTCAATCATTGTCAGCTGTTAGTCCACTTACTGGTCTTCCAATGCTACATTAATTCGTGGTATGTTTCTAGAAACATCACCCATTGTTGAATCCTCCTGCAAGTTGGTAATTGCCTCACTCCTACCTTGCTATGGACAGTTTATGTAATAGTGTGTCTCACCACAACCCCAACACTGTAAAGGTGGCTTCTGATTCTGGGCTTGTTTTGGTTTGCATGAAGCCTCTGTGGGTTTATCTTCTGCAGGCCACTTTGTTCTTTAATGATTCCTTCCAAATTGTTTGCTAAGTGAGATTCTGGCAACACCCTTGAAATTGTTGGTTCTATTTCTTTTGAAACCAGAACTGCCCTTATGATCTATCTTTGTCTGTCAATTTTTCCCTTGTTCACCTTTTTCTTTGGCTTGTTGATAGCAAATTCTAGCTTTTCTGATTGCCTCATCCATGGTCTTTGGATTCAAAAATTAAATACGTTATTTCATGTGAGTCAGCAAACTGCTTAGAAACCTCTGCACTTTAGCCTTTTCATCCCTTAAGTAGGGAACCATTAGGGGAATTTTGAGGTCTAAAATGGGCCTCATAAGAAAAATGTACAACAAAAATAAACTTTATAACAACCAATAGGATTCAAGATGATGATGTCATCCATAATGGATGATTCACCATTTTTGGAGTAAAAAAGTAAAAATATTAAAAAATAATAAAATAATAAAACTACTTTTTCAACTCGTATTTTAAACTTATCTCCAAAAATTTTTACTCAAATTTCGAGCGGGAGTACTCGTTGGATGTGGAATTTAATTCCTCATCCAAGGAGTACCCATGTTACATACTTTCGATGAACTCTTCTACACGAAAAATGAGAAATACATAAAAAACGTGATTGTAATCACGTTTTTTTTTATGTATTTCTCATTTTTCGTGTAGTAGGACCCATCTAAAGTATGCAACATGGGTACTCCTTGAATGGGGAATTAAATTCCACATCCAACGAGTACTCCCGCTCGAAATTTGAGTAAAAAATTTGGGAGATAAGTTGAAAATATGAATTGAAAAAGTAGTTTTTTCATTTTTCCCTCTAAAATTTGATGATGTCATCAAATCTTATTAGATTTTTTCCACTATTATTTTACAATTTCCTTAGGAGGCCCATTTTAGACCTCAAAATTCCCCTAATGATAACGTAGTAGAGAAGTACACTTATTGATATACTCATCCATTGTCATTTGCCCCAGTTTCAAATCATGAAACTCCCTAGACTTTTCATCATAAAAACATTCTGTTAAGTATTTATCTTTGAAATAATGTTGGAATGCATCCCAGGTTACATCCTGATCATTAATGCTACGGACGTTCTTCACTTCCTCCCACCATAAGGTGGCTCTCTCCCTTAGCTGATAGATAGCCAATATTGCTTTAAGATTGTTGTTGTATTCATACACTTGGAAATACTTATTCATGTTTATCAGCCATGCCTCGGCCACTTCCTCCTCCACACCATCAAACGTAGGAGGCTTTATTTTTTGGAATTCACCTTGCAGCTCCACCTTCCGTCTTTTCTCCTCTTTCTGATATGATACGTTATCTGATTCAGCTTCATTATAGTTCTTATTTCTATTACTGTGTTGAGACTAACTTCTTTCCATTCTGTCAGTATTATGATCTCTTGTTTGTTGTTCATTTCTTTCCTGAAACTCTCTATCAGTACTTGGCTTCTCATTTCCTTGATTTTGTTTGTCAGAAAGGATTTTTAATATTCTTTCCTATTCATGCATCAAACATGCATTATCTTCATGCACCCTCTCCATTTCTTCTTGCAACTTCTGCACAATGTTTAAGAAGATATTGGTTTGGTGTTGCTGCTCTTCTAACAGCCTACTAGTTTTCTGGTGTTGCTCCATGCCCAGTTGTACCCACAATTTTGGGTCCATTTCCAGTCGAGGTTGGGGTTCCCCGACATTCGGAGGTGGCTGCTGCGCTAGCATTCTCCTCATGTTTTCTTGTTAACCTCCTTCTCTAACTCTCTTTTCTCTCTCTGTGCATCAGTAGTACACAATTTAAAATGTTAGTTGACCCATAGGGTCCCAACGTACAAACGCCGCTCTGATACCACTTGCAACAATCATTAACGTAAATAGTAAAAATTAAAAAAATTAAAAAAAATAATTAATTACCTTACTATCTACCATAGTTATCACACACTTAACTCTTTATTTCTTGATCCAATTATTTCCACATAAATTTATACATTGTTTTAGCTAACTTTATTTGACCTTACATTGTGTGTGTGTATATATATATATATATATAATCATTATAACCTAGCTTCTTTACCGTTCTGGGTACTTTGTACTATTAACAATTAAGAATCAATTGATTCCTAAGCTCTTTTAACTTCTAATATGAGTGGATATTGGTATTAACTGTCAATTGGGAAAATCATTCGTATCACAATTAATTTTTGTGTATTGTGCAATCAATTAACAAGATTTATATTACGACTGCATAAGGAGATTTAAACGAAGGTTCGGGTTTGATTTAATTTCTTTGATTGATGAGCCTCTTGGGCAGGACAGCTAGGTCGTTCTCCACCCTTGATCTGGTAACCCTAGATCCTACGGATGCAATTGTTTAAGGTTTGATATGACCCTTCTCACCTAACCAATTTGCAACGAATTCTCCGTCATTCTTCTCTGCTTCAACGGGAGTCTTCAAGCTCTACATCTTGGTTTTCTTTACCTTCACTATTACGCTGCCTCAAAAAATTGCAAGGTTTATGTCCGGGCTAAGCCAGAAATTCCTCCGGAAAGAATGTTAAAGCCCGACTTCTCAGTTATGTAATAAATCGTGTCGATACATTAGCATGCTTTTGCGTTTTCAGTGAACAATCTAATGTTTTCCCTCTTGAGTTGGACAGTCATAGCTACTACTCATTTAAGTCTTGATTCTCTTTTGTTTACACACCGACAGTTCAAAGGCTCATAGATCCTATGGAGACAACAACAATCTTTGTCCTCTGACACAGAATGTCTATAGAACTGAGTCTATACCCCTTCCCGGCAACTGGAATTTTCAAGAGGCAATAACCTTCCTATCGTTAAGACTATTTTTGGTTCATCAAAAGAATTATAAGTTCTGGTATTTTCCTTTAACCCTTCTCAAATAACTCATGCCCGGGGTTTTTCCTCCATTTCAGGTCAATTCTGAGAATGCGTGTGTTGCAGTACCCAACAGGTAAATATTTTCTGCACTATCATTCTATCTCATGCTCAACATCACATTTAGGTTTTTGCCCCTTAGTTATAGGAATTTGTCTAACAAGGTTCTATTTTCCATTTCTGCAGGTTTGCCTTCTCTTGACTTGACGAAATCAACTCTGTTTGAAATTTCTCTGCAAGATATCCACTAAACAATTTTTCCATTGCAACAGGTATTTATTTTCTGGATTCCGGACCGAAGCTAAGGCTCCAGCCTTAGTGTTTTAAGCCGTGCTATTTTACACTAGATACTGGAAGTGTTCAACCTTTCATTCATCGATTTTCCTACCAGGGTTTTTATCTTAAATTTTCTGATTGTACTATTTCTTGAACTGCCTTAAATCTGGTGAACTGGGCAGTGGACTATTGTAAGGTTTAAATTGAGGAATGAACCTAGTCTGATATTTCGAATTTTCAAGGCTATTCTCATTGCATATTTTAGATTTTTTTTAAGCATTAATTCTTCAGTTATCAAGCACAATTAATCTCTTTATATACTGGTAATATTCCATCTACAGTATTCAAAAAGAATATGTTTCAAGTCTATTTGTTATATTCTATTCACTGTTTATGGATAAGATGCTTGATTATCTTCAGTTATCCGTAGAAGTAAATTCAATCACATTACAGTTTTGTTTACCCTCCAATGGGTTTTCTCTTGCACTTAAAGAGAATTAGAATGCCATGGTTTATATGAAAACTGGTTTCGTATATTAATCTGTACAACTTTCTATCATATAGAAGTTTAGTAACAGTCGAGGTCTATACTAAGCATAAGTTATAATTACAGGTTTTCAATTTGAAGCCTGTAAGGAATCATGCTTTATGATATTACTAGCTGTTTCATCTTCTTTTCCTGTTTGTTAACATGATACATCTTGATGGTAGCATTTAGTAATCTTTCTTTATTATTTGTAACTATATTTACAAATCTATTCTCTGTAACTAGTAGAATATTTATTGTGACCGTACCACAATCTATCTGTGTATTATCATAGGTAGTGAGGCAATCAACCCGAAGCCTTATCAAGGGTTCTGGGTTAACGGTCCTTAGACTACTCTACACCAGTTTACCAAATCTTTGTTTATTTATGAATGTCTGCAACAGAAAATTATCATAGACAGTATACCTGTTCTTCCTAATACGCTTATAATTTATCTGTATCATTTATTGAATTAAAATAACAGAATCATCCAGAAATACTTATTTGTACCCCTTCTTGACTAATAACACGCCTCCCTTCCACGAGTGAGGCTATTACGTCCTCCAACTCTCCCCTGTGCTCCAAGTCTGAGACTAAATGTTGACAGAACCTTGGAAGAGACCTTGGGACAACCCGGTCTAGTCTCCAATTCCAGGCGTAACAGAAATCTGAATTATCCCCCTGGTTTCCACTAGTTCCAGAATATCTATCCAAAATTTTATTCTTTTCTCAGTCTCCGAATAGAACCCCCAAACCTCACCACGATTATGCTCTTATCCTTAGAGGTGGGTAACTGTTTGAACTAATTTTCTGTTCAACTGACTCTCAGATCTTGAGAATATTTTTATTTACCATCAGTCTTTTACTTTATGGAACAAATTCCATAATCAATCTTTTCATTAACCAAAATTAAATTTCTGTTCAAAATATTTTAAAACAAAATAATAGTAAATGTTTAAAATTCTTAACAAGTATCTTAACCATAGTTTAAATGATTAAACTAGTGGTTACACCATTTTTGTTTCCTACATTAAGAACAAAACATGACCTAGTGGATTTTTGTTTCCTAGACTAAGAACAAACCATGACCTAGTGAAGATAGAAATATCTAAGACAAGTGTGAGAAACAACAAACAAAATTTAAATTCCTCATAACATCAATGTCAATGAAGTATGTTGACCACATGTCTCACATTTATGAATCAACCATAATGAAATAGATAGTAATTCATAAAAGAAAAGACCACATAGATCTAGATACATTACCATCAAAATAAAGAAAATTACAAACAAAGTAAAAAAAAAAATCAAATAATGAAGAAATTCAAGAAATAGGGCCATGTTACTCACCTCGCAATATAAAAACCACTATAAGCAATCCACCTAATACAACCAACTCAATCGTGAAGAATTCCATCACATGGCCATAAAAATAGGTCAACCCTAAACAATGCAATTCCATAGCCACACATTGAATTCACATCCTGAATAAAATTAACCAAATAAACAAAGATGCACTATACTTAAAATTATAAAGTTAGGGTTTATTGTATACGAAAATTGTTCTTTATCACCTAAGGGGGAGGTGCAAATGGTGACCCCATTGTGGTTCAATCACATCAAGGAAATCAAACCAAAACATAAGAAAAAACTTAAGAACAAAAATAAATATATAAATAAATAAATAATTGAGTGCTACAACTCAAATTAATACAATTTTATGGGTGTTATATGTTCCAAAATGGCATATTACCAAATTATTGGAACTCCTATTTTTTATGTGTTTAATATGTAGTATTCCTCATCATAGAATGTATTGGTTATATTGATCCCTAAGTGAGTTGTTTTCTTAAGAAAATGTTTGTTAGCTCCTAGTTTTAGTGTCTAGTGGAGATATTCTCTCAAGTGACTAGATTTCTTGTATAAGATTGTTGATTTATATTAAAACTATCTTAAGGCCTAACTTCTTGTATTAATATGTAATATCATGTGATGATAATGAGATACATAAAATAGTTTGTGTCTGACAATATCTACTCTCAACAATTTTATCTTCATAGTCTCAGATTGACTAACTCATGGGAGGGCCTAGGAAAATGTGAGAGATGTAAGTTCTAATCCTCTATAAGTATGTAGAATTAGATTAGGTGAATGTAGATTATTTACTTGTGTTGTGAGTGATTTTTTGTGTGAATTTTTCTAGTGTGAGTGTGTTGCCATTAAGTTTTGTAGGAATGTTTTTTTTCCATCATTGAGTGCTCGTTGTATTTGTTGCTCAATTATAGAAACTAAGATTGGCAGATCATAATATATATCTCTAGTGGGGAGTGAAAATGTGAATTTGGGTTACACTTTTGCCCTTTTTTGAGAAAAAAATTTCATTTTTTTCTGTTCAACTTTCTGCAAGCTAAAACAATTTTTCTGTTTGGAATTTCATTTTGGATAAAAATAAAAGTTGTCATAAATTTTGTTAGCTTTCTATTACTTATGTTTTGAAAATTTTTTATGCAGATTTGATATGTCAAATTAGCGTTTCTTTGACTGTGTGTTTCTTAACAATCAAAGGATTCATAAGAAGTCATGTTATGACGCAATGTTGTTTTCATTGAAAATTTGTGTTTTTGAGAAAACAAAATGTGTTACAACAATCTAGATAAAGTCTACTTTGGTTTCATCATATTTACAAAGCCAATGGATGCATATCATAATTACTAGAATTTTTTTAACTGGTCCAATACGAAAAAATGCATATTTTGGATATGTTTAATGACATTCATTTCTATTATATAATTATGTTCAAAATGATACCATTAGAGGCAATGAACAATATATTTATATTTTTAATTTACTTTTACAATATTACTTTGGAAATTAAAAATTTTAGTTCTTTGATCAAATGACCACTATGAAAGTATTTTTATTTTATTAGAAAATTAATTAAAATTAGTAAATGTTTATGAAATTCCATAAAAGTTATATTTTTTGAAAGTAGATTCAATTCTGAAAATTATTTTATTGGTTCCTACAGTTAATTCAGAATGTTTCATGGAGTTTAATCAGTCCAAAGTTGCAGAAACGTCAAGCTGTGTAATTGGTGACGCGTTAGTTCAGCCGAACTTTGATTAAAAGTTCGGCTGAACTATTTTTTGCGCCGACGGCCCGTTAATTCTAACGACTTAATAGTTCGACCAAACTCTTAATCAAAGTTCGGCCGAACTTTAATCTAATTTTCCGTCGGCTGGAAAATGTCGCGGCGCCCCTCCTAAAACACATTTCGCGGCAATATAAATTTCTGCGAAATCATTCATAATTTTCGCACATTTCGCACATTTGGTCTGATTTTATAAAGGTCTTGGTTTGGGTTTAAAGAATTTTCTTGGAGGTTTGGGTTTAAGGGCATTTCTTGGAGGCGGACCATTTTTGCAAAGAATTGTTTTGGGTTTAAGGAATTTTCTTGGAGGACATTTCTTTGAGACGGTTTGATTTTTCAAAAACTTGTTTTGGGTTTAAAGAATTTTCTTGGACGTACATTCAAAGGACATTTCTTGGAGGTGTGTGATACATTTTTTTGGATGCTTTTTGTTATTTTTTTTTTAAAGTATGGATTTGTGCTTAATTTCGAATTCTTGGAGACGGTCTGATTTTGCAAAGAATTGTTTTGGGTTTAAAGACTTTTCTTGGAGGACATTTCTTGGAGGCGGCCTGATTTTGCAAAGAATTGTTTTGGGTTTAAGGAATTTTCTTGGACGTACATTCAAAGGAAATTTCTTGGAGGTATGTAATACATTTTTTTGGATGTTTTTTGTGCTTCATTTTTTTTGAAAGTATGGAGTTGGGCTTAATTTCGAAAAGACATTTTCTGGAAGTATTTTTTAAAGTGACTTTTTTTTTAAGTTGGAGGCATTTTTTGAAGTGACATTTTTTTAGAGTACGTGTTTTGAGTTGAAGTAAATATTTTGAGCTTTGTTTCATTTTTATAAGACATTTTTTTCTCGAATTTTTTAAAGTAAGTGTTTTGGATTGGAGTATGTATTTTTTGCAAAAAATTTAAAATGACTTTTTTTTTTAAATTAAATCTTTTGTGATGCTTTTTCTAATTGAGTTATTGTCTAATTTTTTGAAGGAAAATTTTTGAACTTCATACTCTATTATCATGGGAAATTGAAGGACTTGTGCAAGAAAATATGATCGAAAAAAAGGCCTTGAGGAATGTAGAGAAGAGACGAGACAATCTCGCAAAAGAAAGATAAAAGCCCTCTCAAATATTTTAGGGGAAAATCAACCTCAAGCAGAAATTGAAGCAGGTATGTAAATGTAAATATTATGATCTATTGATATATTTAAAATTTTCCTAGTGTAAAATGTGAAGCTTAATTTTTATTTGATGAACTAATTTGAATTTAAATATTTTGTTTAATATAAACAGACAGAGATATTCTTCAAAACATTGATGATGAGATACAAAACTTTTAAAGAGAAAGTGAAAGAGGTATTGAACCAATGATTGAAGATGGTGAAAATATTGAAAGAAATTCAAATGAAGAAATTGAATCACAAGGTATGTATATATATATATATATATATATATATATATATATATTGAACACATGCATGTATTATTGAAATTATACATATATTTATTAATTTAGTTATTTATTGTTCATATGTAAACTTATTATGTACTATTTTTTTGAATATGTACAGATGAAATCAGTGTCGATGATGAGATGTTAGAAAATGTTGACACTCACACATATGGAGATAAAAAACCTGACCATGTTATACGATATCGTGTTAACTGCATTTTTGAAAAGTATTTCTTAAATGAGCGAGTGACAGTTTAGGCTCAAATGTTGAAAGGTCTCCTATCATTAAGGAAATTAAAAGAAGCTACGACACTATTGGGTATTCGAAAATCAACCAAAGATAAAAAAATGAAGGAAAATGTGATACAAAATATAAGTAGTGCTATAAATTCAATTAGGAGATCTAGACAGAAAAATGTTTCAATTGTACGTAGAGGAATACATATGGAAATGGTTTCATCAAGTACTAAAGAGAATCGTTTGGTAACATCTATGGCATGAGCATTAGGAACCACACGAAAAACTTTGCACAAACATCGGAAATTTCGGCTGCAAATAGATGTAAATGATGAACTCGCTTGTTGGAGAGCTATTTGTAGGCAACCATACAAAGATAGACTTGGAGAAAATGTTAAAAAAATAATATATGAATATTGGAAGAACAATTCATGTGTTTCACCAACTGCAAGGCATGTGATGCGAAGAAGAATAGCACGAAATCAGTACGAAGAACATGAAAAACATCTCTTGGAAACCACTCAGATAGAGTTATTCAACAAGTTCAAAGAAGAGAATCATCAAATTCATGTTTCACTCAGTGTTTTTGTTCAACAAAAACCATGGTATGTAAAACCTATCACCGTACGCGACACTTGTTGTTGCCGTTATCATGTGGAATTTGAGTTATATTATGACACATTCCTTGATTTCGGTAGAACATTATGGAAGGATTCACCTCCTCCTTCCACTATTCGTGATTTCATATCTCAAATTCTATGTGAAAGAGAAAGCGATGAACTATTTTACAAAAAGAAATGTGTTGGTGGTAAAAAATGCGATGATTGTGAAAATTTGACTAAATTTCAAAACAAATATCGTATTGATATAAATGATCAATCATTTTCCAACATGAAAGTGAAATGGAAGAGATATGAATATATCGGTACATCGATTCAAGGTGCAAATAGTGTTAAAATAATTGAATTACTAGAAGATGAAATTTTTGTGATAGACTTTTTGAGAAAGTTTGAGGCAGAAATTTACAAATACACCAAGCATTCCCATAGAGCTCGATGGCAAGACTTGCAATTCAAAAAATCTCGTGAATTTTTTCCACCAGGGACCATTTTGTCAGTGATTGATTTTGCAGAAAACTACACATTTGTGCCACAAAAAGAAATTCAGAGTGAATACTATCATTCTGACCAAGTCTCCATGCTCGTCCATATTCTATATAGACATGCTGAACAAAATGTCGATCATATAGAAAGCACGAGTGAAAATTGACATATCATTAAAGAATATCACTTTTATATCAGTGACGATCATACACATGATACATGTTTTGTACAACATTGTTTTGGAAAAATTTATGATTCATTGAAAAATCGTGGAATAACATTCAATGAAAATTGGATATGGTCAGATGGATGCGCAGGTAAATTAAAATCTGCACGATCATTCTTTTGGTTGTGTTGTCTTCATAAGAAAACCTGCATTAAACATTGTTGGAATTTCTTTGAGACTGCCATGGAAAAGGAGAACATGACGGTGCAGGATCATGCATAAAATGAGCACTTCAAAGATATCAAATGAACCACTCTGCAAGCCGACTTGTGAACGCTGAAGAAGTTGTTCAATGGTGCATCGTTGCTCTAAGCCATGAGAGAAACCCATCAAGAGAAGTGCGAAGGTACATTCAATTTAATTTATATTGGAAATCTAATTTTAAACATTGTACATTTATCATGCAATGATTATTTTTAATTGTATTTTGATATCATATTTACAAATTCTTTTTTTAATTTTCCATATAAAGGTTTTTCTGGCATATTGGAATCGAAGACGTAGATAGATCAATTGGAAATGATGTTGAAACAATAAAAGGGACTCGAAAATTGCATTCAATTCAAACAAAGTTGTCCAGAAATGTGTTTGCATTGGATAAAAGAAAATATTCTTGTTTTTGTGATGTTTGCATAGACAATACAAAATCCAATGACGTTTGTGAAAACAAAATGTATGTGAACGATTGGAAACATACAGAGCTAAATACAAAGGGCAAAATGTCTGTTGCAATGTTTGAAGAAATGCAATCAGAGGAAACTACAATATCATCCAATGGTGATCGAGTTTCTGATCTTGTTAGAGAAGGTAACATTTGAATTACTTTCTAATGATTTAAAGATCTAGAAATAAATTTAAATATGTATAATTTTGTTAAGTTTGTTTTATTGTGCAGGAGATGTTTTTGCTGTAATTGCACCTATTGACAACAATGAAAATGTTAAGTATTATTTGATGCGTTGCACTGAACGAAAAATGAAATTATTACAAAACTATAATGATCACGGATTTCAATATGACAGAGGATCTATTATACTGAAAGGTTATTTTTTCAGACAAACTAATCAAAGTGGGGACTTTGTTTACTTTGAAGACTATGAACCTGATTCCATAAGTTGTCAATATAGTCACTTGGTGTGTGCAACATGCATAAAGTTGATAGAGGTTCAATCAAAGAAAAAAATGAAAATTAAGAAATGGAAAATGTCAAAATCCGATCATGAACAGATTATTGAAGATGACATTCCATTGGAATTTTTTTGATTGAACTGCCCAACAATTTATTGTCTTTGGATTAAATATGTTTTATAACTTCCAATATTGAACTAAAAATTGAGCTGCTTATGTTATTTGTGCAAGTGTTTTCACATGTACAAATTGTTTTGGTACATGCACGTGCTCTAGTATCAACTGAAAGTAGCTTTTCTATACATGTGCATTGATGAAAAATGTTACATGTATTGGATATATATATGTTCTAGAATGAAATTAATTGTTCAAGTAGTTTTACTATGTGCATTGATGAAAAATGATTCACGTACTCAATATATATGTTCTAGAATGCAATTAACTAGAACTAGTTTTTCTATGTGCATTGATGAAAAACTAGTTGGATTTTCTGGTAAAAAGTATCCACAATGTAAATAAATCATCCGCAGTATAGTTTTGTATGAAGATTCCTTTCAGACAAGAGACTCAGAGCACTTCTCTGACTTTTGGTGGGATTTGACCCACATCTCTATTCCTGATTGAAAATCTAGTACAAAATTTGTTTGTCCAATGGTCGGATATGTTCAATGTGCATTGATGAAAAATGTTACTTACATATTGGATATATATGTTCTAGAATGAAATTAATTTTTCAAGTAGTTTTACTATGTGCATTGATGAAAAATGATTTAAATGTACTCAATATATATGTTCTAGAATGCAATTTTAACTGAAAGTAGTTTTTCTATGTGCATTGATGAAAAATGTTGCACGTATTGGATATATACACGAACTGAATGTGCCCAATTTTTCTTGTGATATTTTTTGATAAAAAGTATCCATGCAATGTAAATAAATCATCCACAATATAGTTTTGTATGAAGATTCCTTTTAGACAAGAGACTCGAAGCACTTCTTCGACTTTTGGTGGGATTTGACCCACATCTCTATTCCTGATTGAAAATCTAGTACAAAATTTGTCTGTCCAATGGTCAGATATGTTCTATGTTCTAGAATGCAATTAACTGAATGTCATCAATTTACCAAATTATAAATCAACAAGGCTACCTATTTGAGTGCATTAATGACATTGACCCAAATTCAACAAACATATATGTACTTCTTATATTTCCAATCAAAATTAAAGGGATAATCTACATATATCTACTTATTTAAACTCTTTTTTCAATTAGAGCTCAATTGATACATGGTTAGTTGCATTGAAAAGCTATGTTCTTCCTATTGGAAATTTTTTCACTCAAACAAGACTATGTAGAGATCAAAAGCAATCTTAAGATGCCAAATGTACTTCAACCATCCAAAACTTGAGTTTTAAGAACTTTTTCATTAAATCAAAACAATACAAGTCACATAGGAGTCTTCTATCTAAGCCAAATGTAGATTGAAACCATCCAAAACTTAGATCAAAACATTTAACATTATATCAAAACATTTAACATTTAACATTAAATCAAAATTAAAGGGATTTACATATAACTACTTATTTACTCTTTTTGATTAAATCAAAACAATACTTCACATGGGAGTCTTCCATCTAGGCCAAATGTAGATTGAAACCATCCAAAACTTAAATAAAAAAATTTAACATGTTATATCTTGAAACATTTAACATTAAATCAAAATTAAAGGGACTTACATATAACTACTTTAATCTTTTTGAATATATCAAAACAATACTTCAAATAGGAGTATCTTCCATCTAGGCCAAATGTAGATTGAAACCATCCAAAACTTAGATCAAAACATTTAACATTTAACATTAAATAAAAATTAAAGGGATTTACATATACAACTACTTATTTACTATTTTTGATTCAATCAAAACAATACTTCACATGGGAGTCTTCCATCTAGGCCAAATGTAGATTGAAACCATCCAAAACTTAGATCAAAACATTTAACATTATATCAAAACATTTAACATTTAACATTAAATCAAAATTAAAGGATTTACATATATATAACTGTAATGAACATAATGTACATAGCAAGACATGTCTTCTGGATTGCCTAACTAGCCAACACCAGAGGGGGTTTGAATCAAAAAAACAGAAAAGGGGTTGCCCATAACCGGGAAAAAGCTAAAGAGGACCTGACATTAGGCTAGCTATCGATGTGTGTAGGAGGATTCTCCTCCACAATTGGACAACCGTAGTCCTCCAGATCATCATCTACTCCTTTGGAGGGCTGGGAGGAGTTGTTGCTGCTTGCACCATCGCTGTTGGAACTCGTCGAGCTGGATTTGACTGGAAGAGATGCCGACTTCCTGGTGTCCTGGGGCTAATGGGTTGGGATGGTGGACTTTCTCCACCGCTTCCTGGAACTAGAAGCACCTTCATCTTGCGGCTTCTCCTGAAAAGAGATGGAAATGGTCGCCGTAATTCACAGTCTGACCATAGCGCTGGTGAAGTGAAATTGTGCTTCATTGCTTACTGGAGGAGGGTGGCTACCTGTGTCATGGATGGAAAGAGGAGGGCGAGAGCTAGCACTCCTGCCCCCTCCATCCCTACCCCCACCTCCCCCTCTGCAACGCATCCGTTGTCTACGCATGGGGTCTTCCATAGGCCAAATGTAGATTGAAACCATCAAAAACTTAGATCAAAACATTTAACATTATATCAAAACATTTAAAACATTTAACATTAAATCAAAATTAAAGGGATTTACATTAAATGTAGATTAAAATGGTATCCAAAACTTAGTTTTAAAAACTTTTTGATTATATCACAACATTACTTGACATGCCATCCAATTGTAGTTCAACTATCCAATAAAAACATTTAATATTATATCACATGTGCCAAATGTAGATTGAAACCATCCAAAACTTAAGTTTTAAAAACTTTTTGATTATATATCGTGCAACATTACTTCACATGCCATGCCAATTATAGTTCAACTATCCAATAGAAACATTTAAAATTATACCACATGTGCCAAATGTAGATTGAAACCATCCAAAACTTAAGTTTTAAAAACTTTTTGATTATATATCGTGCAACATTAAAACATTAAATATCACATGCGAAATGTAGATTGAAACCATCCAAAACTTGAGTTTTAAAAACTTTTTGATTATATCATACATAACATTACTTCACATGCCATGCCAATTATAGTTCAACTATCCAATAAAAACATTTAACATTATATCACATGCCAAATGTAGATTGAAACCATCCAAAACTTAGCTTTTAATTTAACAAAAAATTATAGATCACAACATTACTTCACATGCCAAATGTACTTCAAGCATCCAAAACTTAAATTTAAAAAACAAAACAAATTATAACACATCATTACATAACATGCCAAATGTAGTTTAGAAGAAAAACAAAACTTAAATTTAAAAAACAAAACAAATTATAACACATCATTACGTAACATGTCAAATGTAGTTCAGATGACAACATTAATTTATAGATGACAACATTACTAGTAGTTCAATTATCCAAAACTTAAAAGTTTTAAAAACCAAACAAATTATATAACAACATTACTTCACATTCACATGCCAAAAGTACTAAAACCATCCAAAAATTAAATTTTTGGAACAAAACAAATTATATTAACACTATAATAAAATATGTCCAAAAATTTTAGATCTCACAAGTATCAAACTATATATATATATATATATATATATATATATATGACAATGCATCTAGATAATATATAAAAAAGAAAATTTAAGACTATCTAAATCTTGAAATCAAATCTACAAATCATGTCCATCAAATAGAGATGGATCTAGCGTCTTTCCTATCAGGGTCTCAATCTGCGCACTATCATGTGAAGCATGGGAAACCTACATACACAATGCACATGTACTTGAACATTAAAATTTGATGTTTTAAAAATGAGTGAGAATATATATAGAACTTCATGTAAAAAACAAAATATAACAAAAAAATCATGCAATACCTCATGAGGTTCCCTCTCCATTTGATCAACAAGTTCCGCCTCCATAAGAACATCTGCAATGGTAAACTGTACAATATACATGTACAGTTATATATATATATATAATAAAAAATTTCAAATGAAAATGCACGTGTACATATATAAACTTATTTTCAATAATATTAAAAAAAAAGTTAGACAACTTGTTCAAATGGTTGAAATGGTGTGGATGTTCCTATCTCCGTTGCTAGAGTCCGTGGATTAAAGAAATCTTCTATAGGAACCTAAATTCAAAAAATTTAAAATAACTCAAGATATATATATATATATATATATCTCAATTTTTAATGGAACTTTTTGAGGTGGAATATATATATATATATATATATATATATATAACTTAAACATAAATTTTAAAAGTGAAAAATTGTCCATACTTGTGGCTCATCTCCTAAGGAAGTAGAAGGTACATCTCCCAAGGAAGAAGAAGGTACTGCCATCCCAAAAACATCGGACGGAATTGGAATCTGTTAAAACATTTTATCATTATATATACATACATGTACATGTGTGCACAATTATTTATTTTAAAATATCACTTAAAAAACACTAGCATTTGCCAACATATCTTGATGGTGAGACCCATCTGCATTGTTTGAGCCAGAGGTCCCAAACGTGATATTAACATTTTCGTCATGCATCATGTGTGAGAACTGCAAATGGTGTTTTAACATATAATGATACATTTTTGTTAGATTAATGTACATACAAATAAATGTATACATGTACATACACATGTATTTATTACAAATTGTACACATGTATATGTATGTTAAAATAATTTCAAACCCTAAGGTCATTAACACATACCGTTCCCGTGCCCTCTTCCTCATGAAGAATTAGGTCTTGAAAACCATTGCGACAATTTTTTGCATATATTCGGAGATCTTCAACATTCATGTTGTCAATCTCTTCATCTGTACAATACACAAAATTGGCACATGCATTTTCATGTGCTCTTTGTTGATTTAGACAAACATCGACTCCACCAAATCTGTTGTAAACATTGTCGATCATGAAATCCCTTACTTCTCAACTTATTTGAGAAGTCGCATCCATCTCTAACCACAGAGTTTCGACCCGAAAAGGTCAGCTCACCAATGACAACTTAGGACGAGGCAACTCCACATCTCGCTTAGCGCCCTTACGGTCATACAATCAACCTTTCCCCGGACCAAAAAATTATGATGGAACGTCATTGTAGTTGGGCTTCATATCCAAAAATATTCTGCGTAAAACAATTGTGCAAAATAAACAGGAACCTCGTCATTCCATGGGAACCTTCCATAGGCTGCAAGGTGCCTATCATACAAATAGTGAGCAATATTTGGGTGCTTGAAATATTTCACCTTCAGCATTTTTATTTTTGGCCCTTCCTTGAAATTAAACATTGACTTCGCCATATTTTTTGTAACTTTTTGTTTTACATCCTCCCATTTATCTGGACCCATTACTATTTCCTTTCTCTTTCTCATCACTTCTACAAATGTATCAGTCGTTGGCCCAAGATTTTTGTACACATTTACAATTTCGCCCAATGAATGTGTAACTATTTCGAGGCTTTGTCGATGCTCAACAGGTAGAGTCAAAGACACAAGATCTCTCCGCAATTTTGCATGAATTTTTTCACACCTTTGTAAGGTGCATTGCGACATGTTTGTTTCCCATGGTATATCAGAAATGTCGGTCGGATAAGTTGTGTTGGGTAGACAACCTTCTTCTTGAATGTAGCATTCTGCCCTGCGTCTATTTTGAGCAATATTTGGAACATTTTCAGCCTCTGCATCAATATATATAAAATTTCGTATATTAGAGAAAACACATGTAAAAAAATTTGTACAAATTCAATGAAAAAAATATTGAAATTGATGGCAACCT
Organism: Pinus albicaulis; assembly: GCA_034641835.2. Classification (NCBI taxonomy): domain Eukaryota; kingdom Viridiplantae; phylum Streptophyta; class Pinopsida; order Pinales; family Pinaceae; genus Pinus; species Pinus albicaulis. Next base: position 10,324 of record JAXQQM020092790.1, on the reverse strand, counting down.
TGACGTGGTTGGTTAGCATCTTCTCCACCATGAAACTGTTGAGACCCAGAACGACCCTGTTGAGAACCAGTACCACCAGCCATTGATTGAACTTCGGGGGAATAAGTATCACCCCCTTCACGCAACCTGCTACCACTCATTGATGGCCCTCTAAGGGGATTTGAACCACCACCAACCTCTCGAGACGAGAGAGAAGCTTCATAAAAAAATACGAATTTATAATCAATTGAAGAATACTTTGAAAAATACATTCATGTGTACATATAAATACAAGTACATATTCATTGATTAAATTGTGTGAACCATACCACGACTGGGTGAACCATGGGCACGCTCCATGGATGGAGTAGAGACCCTTCTCTTCTTAGCTCCTAAAAATTAAAAAATGAAACTTATTAAAAACTAATTTAACTCACAAAGTTAATAAAAAATCAATTCCATATGTACACACATGTATGGAGATTTAAGATTATATTTAAATACCGTGAACATCCCCCGATCCCTGAACCCCCATATGGGATTCGGTTGATCTTCGTTGTTCATCCTCCATGATATATATATCTATTGGTGGACATTTACACAAAATAGATTTCAAAAAATCAATTTGTAATTTAGTGTACACAAATTATGTAGAACACAACTTTCAAAGCAATAATTGATGTGTGAAACTCAATTTAAGCAAAAAATAAATTATAAAAATAATAAGTTCACCAAATTGCGCTTTACATGGTGCAAGCACACTTGGTATAAAATTGAAAAAAACACATGGTCATTAAAAAAAAAGCGTGAAACTCTATTTAAATAAAAATTTCTTGAAATCCCCGTATTTTAATTTTATAAAAATGTGAAGTTCACCACTTGTTGCAAATGTGAATTTCACCAAGTTGCGCTTTACATTGTGTGGTGGGAGCACACCTGGTATATAATTGAAAAAAAACACATGGTCATTAAAAAAGACAAATTTATAAGTACACAATACAAACATATCCAAGATATGTTACAATGTCCATCAATAAATTTTGAAGGGGAGCATCTCAACACTAATTCATCTTTGAGAGATGAATCTTGAATTTTTGAAGAAGAGCATCTCAAAACCAATTCATCTTTGAGAGATGAATCTTGCATTGGCATTTCTCTGTATAATTCTAATTCATCTTTGATATATGAATCATGAATTGGCATTGCCCCACGCAATAGATCAGCAGACATCTTATTCACATTTGTACAATGCCTTATACTAAAAAATTGAAATTGGCTAACAATATTGTTTGCTATTCCATGCAGTTCTTTTAGCCTCTCCTTCTTAACTTGGCACACGCCATTCATCTGGTTGCACACAAGTTCAAAATTGGTGAAAACTACAATTCCATTTGATCCATACTCCATCGTTGTTCCCAAGCCTTCTATCAATCCAATATAATATGCCTCGTTGTTTGTTGTTCTTCTCGGTATATTCATTTTCCTTTGGACGACTTTGCTAGTCACAATATTGGAAAGCACATATGTAATCACTACTTTCCCTGGATTGGGATAGCAAGAAACTTCTATGCATAATTTCCATTTTTCAACCATATTTAATGGTTTTCTTATCCCTGAAAAAAACAAATTCAATAAAAATATATATATTAAATCGACATTTATTGCAAATTCATGAGAGAAATGACACAAGATCATGAGGTAAATGACATGTGCATTGTTTATCTTAAAGTTTGACTTAAAAAGTTTATGGTAGAGTTCACATCTAAAATTAATGGGAGGAAGCCTTTAGTTTGTGGGAGAAATGACACATGTACACAGTTTACCTTAAAGTGGTTGTGTTTTATGGATATTAAAATTAAGAACTTCTATTTAGATCCATTCTAGAGATTGACTGTAGGGGCATTTACTAGATATGTCACCTTTCATAAAAGATGAGATCTAGAGGCTACCTGGCCCTTTACAGACTCTACATATAGAACTTGTAGAAGTAAACACTAGACCTATCCCAATTCTACCGTGTGAAGGGTGTAGAGGACCTGTGGAATCACTCAAGGTTGTATTATTAAACCTTTTTTTTAATGATCTTCAACCTTTGGTTGTACTTTGAAGGTCCTTGACCTTCATCCTTCAACTAGAGGTTGTAGATCCTTCAACCTTTGGTTGATCTTTCCTTAAACCTTTGGTTTAATGATCTTCAACCATTGTTTGTAGATCCTTCAATCTTTGGTTGTCCTTCATCCTTAAACCTTTGGTTTAATGATATTCAACCGAAGGTTGTAGATCCTTCAACCGTTGGTTGGTTGTACTTTCAACCTTTGGTTGTTTCTCCTTAAACCTTTCAACCTTTGGTTGTACTTTGAAGGTCAAGGGACCTTCATCCTTCAACCTTTGGTTTTTTATCCTTAAACCTTTGGTTTAATGCAAAGGTCCTTGACCTTACTCATTGGGCAAGCCCAACCTTCCTTAAACCTTTGGTTTAATGATCTTCAACCGTTGGTTGTAGATCCTTTAGGACAGGTTCCACCCATTCCTTCCCATGGTTGATCCTTCAACCTTTGGTTGTCCTTCATCCTTAAACCTTTGGTTTAATGATCTTCAACCGTTGGTTATAGATCCTTCAACCTTTGGTTTTCCTTCATTCTTAAACCTTTGGTTTAATGATCTTCAACCGAAGGTTGTAGATCCTTTAGGACGGGTTCCACCCATTCCTTCCTATGGTTGATCCTTAAACCTTTGGTTGTCCTTCATCCTTAAACCTTTGGTTTAATGATCTTCAACCGTTGGTTGTAGATCCTTTAGGATGGGTTCCACCCATTCCTTCCTATGGTTGATCCTTAATGGCCCTATAAGGGCATAGGGTCCCATACATATGGTTATATGGCCCTATGAGGGCATGGGGTCCCATCAGTAATGGCCTTATAAGGGCATGGGGTCCCATCATATGGGTGATATGGCCTGATATGATTGATAATAATCAGATCATATCATCACATTAATCAACTGCAAGGACCTTGAATGGCCCTATGAGGGCATAGGCTCCCATCAGTAATGGGAGGGCCTTCCATGACATGCTGAAGGACCTTATAGACCCCCTTAAGGGGGCATAGAGTCTTATTATCCTAATGGTTGGGTGGACCATAGGATCTCTAAGTGTAGCTATAAGGAGGCAATAAGGCCTTCAATGATATGCTAATGGCCCCTCTTCTCTGCGGGGATGTGCTACACGGAGTCCACTTACCTCCTGAGGGCTGGGTCGTTGAGACCAGTGACCTAACTTGAGGGCATTGACAACTGTTAAAATGATGGTGACCTCCTGAGGGGCATATCCTACTGGATAGCAGACCTAACTTGAGGGGTGGAATCAATAGGATTTTGCCTGAGAGGGCCATAGAGGACCGTTGGAGGCATTGATGGCAACGTTACCTCCTGAGGGCATCACTGGAATGGGATCTACAAGATATTAAGGTAAATATATATATCTATTAAGTGTTTCAATAGAAGTGTAATAATAATTTCAAAAATAAAATATTCTACTTCCTTCAATCACTATTTACATATCATCATAAAGTACCACTTCCTCACACAACAAGTCTTTGAGAAAATAGTGAAGATGGAATACATACCCACAAAACCTCTTGTTAGAGAAGCATTTGAATATGTGAGAAACAAATTAGGAATAGTTCTTGTAAATTATCTTGTTAGAGAACCATTTGAACATGTGAGAAACAAATTAGGGATAGTTCTTGTAAATTATTGTCACTTATTTGACTGCAAAAAAAGAGCCTATGAATTTGAGTGCAATATCTATGTGGTAGAGTACACAATATCTAAGGGGGAGAATACAATATATTTGACTTCAAAAGAAGAGCCTATGAAATTGAGTGCAATATCTATGTGGGAGAGTACACAATATCTAAGGGGGAGAATAGATATAAGAAAGGAATAGAAAGAGTAACAAAAAGCATATGATTGTGTCAATAATTTGAAGTAGTCAAGAAAGATAACAAAGGACCATCAAAATTGAGTGCAATATCTATATGATCAAGTGTCAATAATTTGAAGTAGTCAAGAAAGATAACAAAGGACCATCAAAATTGAGTGCAATATCTATATGATATCTATATGATCAAGTGTCAATAATTTGAAGTAAAGAAAAATAACAAAGGACCATCAAAATTGTGAGCAATATCTATATGATTGTGTCAATAATTTGATAATTTTTAGTCAAGAAACATAACGAAGGACCATTAAAATTGAGTGCAATATCTATGTGGGAGAGTACACAATATCTAAGGGGGAGAATAGATATAAGGAAGGAATAGAAAGAGTAACAAAAAGCATATGATTGTGTCAATAATTTGAAGTAGTCAAGAAAGATAACAAAGGACCATCAAAATTGAGTGCAATATCTATATGATATCTATATGATCAAGTGTCAATAATTTGAAGTAAAGAAAGATAACAAAGGACCATCAAAATTGTGTGCAATATCTATATGATTGTGTCAATAATTTGATAATTTGAATTAGTCAAGAAAGATAACAAAGGACCATCAAAATTGAGTACCATATCTATGTGGGAGAGTATACAATATCTAAGGGGGAGAATACAATATATTTGACTTCAAAAGAAGAGCCTATGAAATTGAGTGCAATTTATCTATGTGGGAGAGTATGCAATATCTAGGGGGGGAATAGATATAAGGAAGGAATAGAAAGAGTAACAAAAAGCATATGATTGTGTCAATAATTTGAAGTAGTCAAGAAAGATAACAAAGGACCATCAAAATTGAGTGCAATATCTATATGATCAAGTGTCAATAATTTGAAGTAGTCAAGAAAGATAACAAAGGACCATCAAAATTGAGTGCAATATCTATATGATATCTATATTTAATCAAGTGTCAATAATTTGAAGTAAATAAAGATAACAAAGGACCATCAAAATTGAGTGCAATATCTATGTGGGAGAGTACACAATATCTAAGGGGGAGAATACAATATAAGGAAGGAATAAAAAGAGTAACAAGAAGCATATGATTGTGTCAATAATTTGAAGTAGTCAAGAAAGATAACAAAGGACCATCATCAAATTTAAATTGAAAGATCAAGTAGTCTTCTTCATGAAGAATAAGCATTAACTAGGTTCATCATTTAAAGGGTTCATTTTTTAATGAAAAATTTTATGAATAATATGGAATGAATCATTGTACATTATGATAAATCTTGTATTTAAATGACATTTGATCTATGAATAAAAAAGAAAATGGGATCATCTCTTCATATATATATATGTGTGTGTGTGTAAGAGAGAAATAAAAAGCAAAGGTAATTCCACCAAGCCTAAAGGAGCATGTCCTAATACATTAAATTATCTTTGGTTTCTAGACATTAATCATGAAAGCAAAAGTAATTCCACCAAGCCTAAAGGAGCATGTCCTAATACATTAAATTATGTCTTAATACATTAAATTATGTTTGTTTTCTAGAAGCATTAATCATGAAGAGTCATGAGATCCACATTTCGACCATACTATTTTCAAGTTAAAGGAGCATGTCCTAATACATTATTATGTTTGGTTTCTAGAAGCATTAATCATGAATTTTCTTTGAGATCCACATTTCCATCATACTATTTGCAAGTTCACATTTCCATCATGCTATTTGCAAGTTCTATATGAAGATATGTAGTCTAATAACTAATTAGCAAGTTGTGATGTCCTAATACATTATTATGTTTGGTTTCCATCATACTATTTTCAAGTTCTATATGAAGATATGTAGTCTAATAACTATACAGTATAGCCCATATAACATATAACAACCTTTGACAGTATGAGCAAAGAGTCAAAAAACAGAGAGGCCTCCTAGCAGAGTTCCACATGTTCATCAAGGTAAGCAACATAATATCGGAAGTGAAACAATGACACCACTATACATATGTGAATTTAGATATTAAATTGACATTTATTGCAAATGACATGTGCATGGTTTATCTTAAAGTTTGAATTAAAAATTTTATGGTAGAATTCACATCTAAAATTAATGGGAGGAAGCCTTTAGTTTGTGGGAGAAATGACGTGCATGTAAACAGTTTACCTTAAAGTGGTTGTGTTTTATGGATATTAAAATGAAGAACTTATATTTAGATCTATTCTAGAGATTGACTGTAGGGGCATTTACTAGATATGTCACCTTTCATAAAAGATGAGATCCAGAGGCTTCCTGGCCCTTTACAGACTCTGCCTATAAAACTTGTAGAAGTTAAGAAATTTATATTGACAAATTTACTTATGAGAAATTTACATTGACAACATATAGAGATTCAACTAGGCTTGTGAAAAGTACAAGTGGACAATGTATAATTCTACTTAGAAGAGTCTTTGGTTTAATGGTTAAGCAAGAAAGAGTCGTTACTTTCTCTACCTAGAGTAGAAGTGGAATACATAGTAGTTACTTCTTTTTGAGTGTTTTGGATGAAATGGGCTCTACAAGATATTAAGGTAAATTTATTTTTGAGTGAGTAGAAGTGGAATGTACATAGTAGTTACTTCTTTTTGAGTGTTTTGGATGAAATGGGCTCTACAAGATATTAAGGTAAATTTCTTTTTGAGTGAGTAGAAGTGGAATGTACATAGTAGTTACTTCTTTTTGAGTGTTTTGGATGAAATGGGCTCTACAAGATATTAAGGTAAATTTCTTTTTGAGTGTTTTGGATGAAATGGGCTCCACAAGATATTAAGGTAAGGTAAATTTCTTTTTGAGTGTTTTGGATGAAATGGGCTCTACAAGATATTAAGGTAAGGTAAATTTCTTTGAGTGTTTTGGATGAAATGGGCTCTATCAAATATTAAGGTAAATCTATATATCTATTAAGTGTTTCAATAGAAGTGTATTAATAATTTCAAAAATAAAATATTCTACTTCCTTCAATCACTATTTACATATCATCATAAAGTACCACTTCCTCACACAACAAGTCTTTGAGAAAATAGTGAAGATGGAATACATACCCACAAAGTGTCTTGTTAGAGAAGCATTTGAATATATATGTGAGAAACAAATTAGGAATAGTTCTTGTAAATTATCTTGTTAAAGAACCATTTGAACATGTGAGAAACAAATTAGGGATAGTTCTTGTAAATTATTGTCACTTATTTGACTTCAAAAGAAGAGCCTATGAAATTGAGTGCAATATCTATGTGGGAGAGTACACAATATCTAAGGGGGAGAATATATATAAGGAAGGAATAAAAAGAGTAACAAAAAGCATATGATTGTGTCAATAATTTGAAGTAGTCAAGAAAGATAACAAAGGACCATCAAAATTGAGTGCAATATCTATATGATAGAGTGTCAATAATTTGAAGTAGTCAAGAAAGATAACAAAGGACCATCAAAATTGAGTGCAATATCTATATGATTGTGTCAATAATTTGATAATTTGAAGTAGTCAAGAAAGATAACAAAGGACCATCAAAATTGAGTGCAATATCTATTTGGGAGAGTACACAATATCTAAGGGGGAGAATACAATATAAGGAAGGAATAAAAAGAGTAACAAGAAGCATATGATTGTGTCAATAATTTGAAGTAGTCAAGAAAGATAACAAAGGACCATCATCAAATTCAAATTGAAATATCAAGTAGTCTTCTTCATGAAGAAGAAGCATTAACTAGGTTCATCATTTAAAGGGTTCATTTTTTAATGAAAAAATTTATGAATAATATGGAATGAATCATTGTACATTATGATAAATCTTGTATTTAAATGACATTTTATCTATGAATAAAAAAGAAAATGGGATCATCTCTTCATATATATATATATATATTTGTGTGTAAGAGAGAAATAAAAAGCAAAGGTAATTCCACTAAGCCTAAAGGAGCATGTCCTAATACATTAAATTATGTTTGGTTTCTAGAAGCATTAATCATGAAGAGTCATGAGATCCACATTTTGACCATACTATTTGCAAGTTAAAGGAGCATGTCCTAATACATTATTATGTTTGGTTTCTAGAAGCATTAATCATGAAGAGTCATGAGATCCACATTTCCATCATACTATTTGCAAGTTCACATTTCCATCATGCTATTTGCAAGTTTTATATGAAGATATGTAGTCTAATAACTAATTAGCAAGTTGTGATGTCCTAATACATTATTATGTTTGGTTTCCATCATACTATTTGCAAGTTCTATATGAAGATATGTAGTCTAATAACTATACAGTCTAGCCCATATAACATATAACAACCTTTGACAGTATGAGCAAAGAGTCAAAAAACAGAGAGGCCTCCCAGTAGAGTTCCACCTGTTCATCAAGGTAAGCAACATAATATCGGAAGTGAAACAGTGACACCACTGAACATATGTGAATTTAGAATGATTTCAACTCTTTTTTCAAAGGAGAAAAAACCCTGTTTCATATATTGATAACAGTTCATATACAAAATCCTCTTGATATACCCATAACAGGTTATCAAGTATAAAAGATCAGATTCTGTCTCATACAGAAATACATTACAGCAATATAAAAGACAATATGTATTCACATATAAAAGACAATATGTAGTCACATTATAGAAATACATTATAGCAGTATAAAAGACAATATGTAGGACCACATTACAAACGATCATATTCTGTCTCATACAGAAATACATTACAACAGTATAAAAGACAATATGTAGTCACATTATAGCAGTAGATCATTCTAGTTCAATCATTCCAGCGTTGAGGAATCGAGAGAAGGCTCAGTAACGACATAAGCTTAACAGTGGTGGTAAACTTCCATGCACAAGGCGAGAATCAGCTAGAGCGGATGAAATTGATGGATCCACAGGAACAGTAACAACTGCAGCAACCGAATGCATATCATACTACTAGAAATTCAACATACACCTTACAGCAAAAGGTAATGAAATTTAAAGCATAAAAAGAGTGCACATTAGTCCAGTGAGGCTTCTGCTAGCAAGGTGGCAGCCACCAAGTGGTAGATAACTGGAAGAGGAGACCGAGAAGCAGCTGTTCCCTGGAACTTGTGATTCAAGAGAGGTCACAAAGTGGAAATTTTATGTTTCAACGAGGTTTTTTCATCTCAATAAGGTTATTTTTTCATCAGTGCCCTCAAATATGTGGGACTGACTTAGGCATCCAACGTAAATTCGCGAGAGAAAGGGTGGCGTGTAGTGCTCACGAGGCCTATCAAGTTATCGCTTATTGTTTGGGTTATAATGGGTCCTGCCACTTTAGTTTGGTTATTCATGCTCTACATCTCCCATATCCATAATTGTATAAAAGCTAGTCCTATTCCCCTAGCCTTCCTCGTGTAGGCAAGCACTCGAGAAAGCAAGTCATAAGGCAATATCAAAGCATTAGTCACGGGCTTCATACAACACATTCACCAGCTGGATTTACCAGCTCTAAAGATGAAAAGAACGAGTGTTTTACAAGCAGGACCCAACCTTTATGGACAACGAAATGCTCTCTTGAAGCTATTTCATTTCATTGATTACCTAAGCAGTAAAGAAGATCCTTGAATCCACTAAATGGGGTCTGGCACTTTCAACTTGCCTCCCTCGTGTAGGCAAGCACTCGAGAAAGCAAATCATAAGGCAATATCAAAGCATTAGTCACGGGCTTCAAACGACACATTCACCAGCTAGATTTACCAGCTCTAAAGATGAAAAGAACGAGTGTTTTACAAGCAGGACCCAACATTTATGGACAATGAAATGCTCACTTGAAGCTATTTCATTTCATTGATTACCTAAGCAGTAAAGAAGATCCCTGAATCCACTAAATGGGGTTTGGCACTTTCAACTTGCCTTTCTCTTGCGGTAGTGCAGAACATAGAAATCCATTTATATAGGATCTATACATAAGATATTGAATTTCTACGTTGCAGAGCACCAACTATAGTAATGGGGTTAACGGGTAAGGTCTAAACCTCTTAAATGAATTTTCTATCACTAAGGTAGTTAAGAAAGAATATCCTTGAGGATAATTTACCATCGACAAGTCCACCTACCATAAAGAAAACAATCAAAGCTACAAGGAAGATCCTTCGAGGTAAAATCAAGAATAGGAGAGCAGGAATGGGAGTTACCTGGTAGTTCACTCGCTTGAGGTTGCCAAAGATGATCACCAACAGAGCGGACGGAAGCAGCCCCAGACAAGCAACAACGCCGCAACAGATCACCGAACATAACAGCAACAGAAAATCGCGCGAAGAAACAATGAAACATAGACGCGGGAAACAAATGAACTTCGTTGGCGATATATTTATAAGAAGTAGTTCGGCCGAAATATTTTAAGAGTAGAAGTTCGGCCGAAATTTT
>JAXQQM020089145.1:0-35874 GCA_034641835.2 Pinus albicaulis | reverse complement strand
ACTCTTGCCAGATACATTTTGGTTTTGAGTCATTAATATGTTCCTTAATTCCTTGAAAACCAATTTTCTATAAAATTTCTTTAAAATATTATAATTTTGCATTATTTAAATATTTAAATTATATAATTTATATAATTTCAATAAAATAAAATGAATAAAATTAATCTATTTTTTTTTAATTAAAAATCAAAATCATTAAGCCATTAAATTAAATTGATTCATTCTATTCAATTTGTAGTTATATTTTCAAACAATTACTTGATATTTCATAATTTTCACTCACCATCGCAATTTTTTTCAGCTCAATATAGTGCCTTCCTATTATTATTCCAAATCCTCGGATTGGAACCTAAACATTATTGCTTATTCAAATTAGTTTGAGACTGTGAAGGGTCAAATTCAGTAAAATAAATTTCTCAATAAAATAACAAATTGTACAGACTATGTTAAGTTGTAAGGTTTTTTAATATCAAACATTTTTAGCAAACACGTTAGCCATCCTTTCGAGAAAAACGTGTTAAAGTGTATCACAATCCAATCTAATAAAATAAAAGAATAAAAAATCTATGCCATGTAATCGGACTAGTTTAATATTTCTATGATCTGAAATGAAAAATCTAGGCTAATAGTGTCAGATTCCTTTCGAGAAAAACGTGTTAAAGTTTATCGATATCCAATCTAATAAAATAAAAGAATAAAAAATCTATGCCATGTAATCAGACTAGTTTAATATTTCTATGATCTGAAATGAAAAATCTAGGCTAATAGTATGTTAAAGTTGATCACAATCCAATAAAATAAAATAAAATAAAAATTATATGCCATGTAATCAGACTAGTTTAATATTTCTATGATCTGAAATGCAAAATTTAGGCTAATATTAGTTTCTTTTATATATATAAAATGAAATGAAAAATTATATATAATTGATATTTTAAAATGTTATATGACAATTTTTTTTAAAATTAATGAATTACAAATGCTTATATATATTTCTTATTCTACATATTAAATGTTAATATATGACTCAATCATATTTTTGGAAGTAAAAAACAAACATATATAAGACACTGTTTCTTATGTTTTATATAGTATATATATAGTTGACATTGAAATATTTTATTTATGATTCACACTTTACATATTAAATATTAATATATGCTCTAATCATATTTAGAAGTAGAAAACCTATACCTATAGAGATCTCTCTTTAAATAAAACTAATAAAATATTATATGCTTAGTTGATATAAAAATATTTTATTTATGGTTCACATTCTACACATTAAAATGTTATACATGCCCCAATTATATTAGTAAGTAGAAAACATATATCTATAAAACTCACTTTAAAATGTTATACATGCTCCAATTATATTTGTAAGTAGAAAAAATATATCTATATTTTAGAATTATATATCAACTCCATATTAAACCTTACCATGAAAGGTGAAATTTTTTAATTTAAATTATTTTGTTTTCTTTTATATAAATTTGATTATTAACCCTTACGAAGAAAAGTGATTTTTTTAAATATATATATTTTTTATTTTTCATTATATAAACTTATATAAAACTATGTTATTTAATATGGACATTGAAATATTTTATTTATGGGACATGCTACATTCTCTAATTATTCTATGTTATTTAATATGAACGTTGAAATTTAATTTATAGATAACACTAAAATATTTTTTTGTTATTAGTTTAATTTGATTTTAACTATTATTTTTACATGGTATTTATCAACTAGTGAAGGAATTACATATCTCTTTAATATTAAAATTTTAATTAATTTTTTATCGCTCATATTGAGTTATAGACGGTGAAATTGTATTAACAATAAATATTTTATGGGATAAAATTATTTTCTTATATATTAAAAAATGCATTTTGGATATTATTAAATTATTTTTTTCCTAAAATTTAATATAACTTTTTAAATTTTTAGTTTTTGATATAATTTTTAAATTGATTTTGTCTTAAATGCACCTAGGATTTATTAGAGTTATCTGTATAATTTTAATATTTCAAATATTTTTCACAATTAAAAATGTATTTTAAACACAAACAGTCACAATCTTCAAAATTATATTACCAAAATATATTTTAAACACAGTCACAATCTCCTCCAAAATTATATTACTAAAATTGAAGCAAAACATCAAATAATTGAACAACTACTTTCCAAAAAGTAAAATATAAGCAAAGTTATGGGGTAAAATTAATTTCTTATATATTAAAAAATGTATTTTTGATATTATTAAATTATTTTTTTCCTAAAATTTAATACAATTTTTTTAATTTTTAATTTTTGATATAATTTTTAAATTGGCTGTCTTAAATGAACCTATGATTTATTAGAGTTATCTGTATAATTTTAGTATCTCAAAGACTAATGAGAATTAAAAATGTATTTTAAACAAAAAAAGTCACAATCTCCTCCAAAATTATATTGCCAAAATATATTTTAAACACAGTCACAATCTCCTCTAAAATTATATTACCAAAATTGAAGCAAAACATCAAATAATTAAACAACTACCTTCCAAAAAGCAGAATATAAGCAAAGTCCCATTTGCAATTTTCAACATACACTCAATTAAATTTATTAGAGTCATCTGTATAATTTTAGTATCTCAAAACTTTGTTAAATTTAAAAATGTATTTTAAACACAAAAAATCACATTCTCCTTTAAAATTATATTACTAAAATATATTTTAAACATAATCAGAATCTCCTCTAAAATTATATTACCAAAATTAAAAAAAAACATCAAATAATTAAACAGCTACTTTACAAAAAGTACACTGTAAGCAAGCAGAGTCCCATTTGCAATTTTTAGCTTGTAGTCAATTAACTTTTACTAATCAAACAACATATTTCTCTCTCTCTCTTTTAAGATTCTCATGAATTTATGTGGTCTTATTTGGTTATTTTGGCAAATTTTTAATTGATTCTGTAGAATTTGTTTTGTCTGTGGTTGATTGGAAATTGCATTATCAAGTTCTAATTAAATTTTTAAATGATCAAAATATTTCTAAATGGCATAGTCTAAAAAAACTTACAAATTAGTTTTGAAAATATTGTAAATTCCAAAATATTATGAAAAATTTGGTAGAAATTTTTAAAAATCTAAAATACAATTATCAAACTTAAATTTTTAGGTGTCTGGAAGTTCTTGATGGTGTTAAACCTGTTTTACCATTAAAAAAATGATTTAAACACTCCAAAATTGAAGTTATGAGCTACCACATGAATCTAATACATTCCAGATATTTTTAGTTGTACATTGTGAGACCATTGAGCATTAATTCCAAAACAAACAGTATAACATGACATGTTTACCCATAATTAAAAAAAATTCTTTTACAATTACATTACTATAAATAGTTCACCCAACGCATAGATTACACGTTCACTTACTACGTCAACCTTTAATTTCTTTATGTGCAAGTTAATACAAACATAATTATATCAATCAAGTGAATTGAATCTCGTCTAAACATTCATGCATGTTGACATAAGTTTGAGGTATGGGCTTATCATAAAATGTTTATAATATAGGGTTTCGAGAGCATTGCATAACATGGCTTATTAATATTTTATATTCTCTAGGCATTAAGTATAGTGGGTGGTTTGTGATTAGTTTGGTCTCATTTTTCTTGTCAAGGTACCATGGATCTTCTCGAACCTTAGATCAACTGACATGTAATTTGCTTTATTGTTGATCTAACGAGGTTATGATCTGATGGTTTTTTGAACTTCAAAGAAGTTGAGGTAATCACAAACCTTTTTGCCTCAGGTTGCTGGTCCTTTGTGCTTTGTATTATGTAGGAAAACGCTTTGCTACAACCTTTATAGCTCACGGTTTTCCAATTTTCCTTACACTAGGTAACCCCTTTTCATATTTCTCTTTGTTTGCTGGCATGTAGCTCTTTGCAACCATTATACCCTTTCGTTTTTGCTGATAACAGGCGATACTCTATCCTAGGGTTTTAGTCAATCTAGGTTTGAGGCAGCATGGGGTTTCTTAGCTACGCATGTTGTCCAACTGTTATTTTCAGGCTTCAAGCAAGTAAGTTTACCCTAACCCCTGCTTATTTTCCTTGCTTGCGTTTTGTGCCGTAACAGGGTTTCCTAAGCTAATATGTTGCTCGTTCTCTCCCATTTTAGGTCTACCTTGTTCCGCCAAATTGCCATAGGTAATTTATAGAATCATAATTTTTAATTACACTTTCACATTCAATTGCTATCATTATTTTTTTGGGGTGTTGCATGTCGCCTAACACCTACATGGTTGATGACACAGGTTGGTCTTCCAACCCTACTTCTTTCTTTCTTTCAATACTTGGTCATAGCTTGTTACACGTCATCTTGTCACCATTAGGCAAATGACCGCCAATATGGATCTCTCACTATTTGATGAAAGCGTCCCAAGCATTCCCATGTAATATTAGAAGAAAAAAAATCTCAAAGACAACAATAATATTGGATTACATTGCTCAAGAAACCTACTTTTAGGCACTTGCATAGTTTCCTAGCTAGCATATGTGCAATCATAGTTTTTACCATTGATGTCTATGGAAATGTATGCTCTGTTTTCCAATAAAAACTACAAAATTGACTTAACGTGATTAAAATAAAAATTAATTTCCAGAAGCCTTGTTGGAGTAATATTTCTCAACCAAAAGGCCTCGAGCCTCTACATACTTGGGCCTCATCCCTCTTTTCATGGAGAAAACTTCCGCTCTTTGTGCAAACCTAATCCCTACTTTTGAGGATATCATCCCTTGAGAAGAGGATCTCAAACCTCCTCCTCTTGGCTTGTAAAGTAAACATAGACCATAGGGCTATGGAGGAATTCTGAATGTAAACTTATGTTGTTGGAATAGGGATGGAAGGCTTGTCACCTAAGGGGATAATTGGGGACTTTTGGGAGGAGGCTTACATCATCAAGGCAAGGTTTTATTGCTTCTTCTTGTTCTAAGATTAATAGAAGCAAATATTGATTTCCTAATTGCACTTGGCTTAATGATATTTACAAAATTGCTTGATATTTTGCATAATTTATAATTGAATATGAGTTTAATATTATGATATATGTAATGTTGCAATTTTCATTTGTGTTGGGTTTCATTTTTTTATACACTATTATTTTATGCCTTGTTTGTTTCTATTCATACAGATCTTACTTCGAAGCAACAAGGAAAGGATTTTGAAAGCATCAGAAGGAATTCCATAGGCATTTCATAGAGAGGTAAGAGGTTCTTGCATATCTCATACTTCATATTTGAATTGTGAATTAAGGAAAGGTAGCAATTTCTTGTTTTGTTTGTTACTATATATCTTTGGAATCTAGGGAGGTCACTCTTGTCCACAAGAGGGATTTATCTGCCATAACAAATTGGCGACCATACTAGGGAACGATTTGTTCTTCATCATCTCCCCTTATAACTTTTAATCTCTTTCTGTAGCCTTGTTTTACTGTGATATGAACCTTGAAATCTTAAAGTTCTAGAGTTTTAACTTTGTTCTTTTTTTTTCTTAATTTTTCTTGAACTACGCAAATTTTCTTTGGAATAAGTGCACAAATTTGTGCACATTTCCTTTAGAAACAATGCAAATGCACACTAAATTAATCCGATTTCTTGTGAAAATCTTTGAATTTTTTGGAAAATTAGGTTTTCATTTGCTAGGTCCAATTTTTTTTATTGTTGTACTTTCTTGGATCTGTTTATATTCTAGAAAAGTCCACTCTCTTTTGATTTGATGTTTTGAGTTGCCTTCTTAATAAATTAATTATCTTTGCAAACTAGGATTCATAATTTGATCTCGTGAATTGATTATTAATCAACAGAAAGATAGATCATTTATAAGATAGTTTGAGTTTGTCCTTCTTTTGTCAAAAGATTAGATTAAGTACTTTTTTTCATAATTGCAAAGAATAATTAGTATTGGTAAAAAGTTAGGACTTTTCAAGGCAACGCTTGTGATTTGGAGTTTGTTGTTTTTGTTGAAGTGAATAGTGATTATTTATTTCTATAATACAACACAATATTCTTCTTACAATGATTCATATTTCATTACACAAAGTTGAAATTGTGGCTTGTGTCTTTTGAAGGAGGAATCAATTGTTTGTTTTGGGGTATGCAAGAAGTTGTTAAGATTAAAATTTTTCATTTTGGGGCCAAGAATCGTGTATTATGCATGCATAGTGATCGTCATTTTAAAAATGATTCATTGATTCTTGCATTATTAAAAATTGAATGAAACCTCTCTCTTTACTGTAGTTATTATTCATCGCACTAAAATATTATGTTATCATGCTCGATTGCATTTATTTTTGAGTCGGGTTATAACACCACTGGTTTCACATCCATCAACCTACCAAGTAAACAATAGCTTAAAAACAACGCTAATAAAATAAACTAGAATTTTTATATTTCTAGGGCTCATTACACCTACATTATATGAGATAGTAGGTCTTTGGAATAGGGAAGTGAGTTAACTTTCCAAAGCTGCAAAAAAACAATAGAATATTGTGGTAGGGATTAAATCCATATATTACAGTTTGACTCTGGGAAGCTCCTCTTACACAAGAGTTAAGCAAAATATCATATCGGGCCTAGTGAAGTGATCGACCCTACTTCATTGGTTACACATGCGATTGCATGGCCATAAACAAGTGATGGACCAAGCCAGGAGTTACTTGAAGGATAAACCTGACCGACCATGCGAGGAACCTTCAAGGGGATTGATCTTTGTTACCTCACTTTTCTCATTACATGTTCGTTTGATCTCGCCATTGTTCACCACGTTAAATTGTTGTGTGTGGTAACCTTAAAGACCATTATCTTAGGGTTTTTAATTCCTGGGGGGGGGTGGTCCCTATCAGAATTCGGGAGCACGCTGACTAGACTCACTTGGACCTTTTGGAGGGTATTCTCACTTGAGATGACATAAGTGAAGTTACTGCACCAGATCGCAACCATTGCTGTTGTTAAAGTAGGATTATTCCACCTAATGTGAATATTCTCTTGATCCAATAAAGTGGAGATAATAGATCCAGGCACTTATCGTATTTTCCCATGGTATTTCTTGTTGGTATTGACCCATGGTATTTCTTGTTGGTATTGACCCATCAAGCCTATAAAAGGGGAGAGAAGCTAGGCATTTAGAGCATTCTGGATTATCTATCTTATTGTGTTTGGGTTGAGAACCTGGCATGCATTTAAGCATTATCGATCCCATGAGAGAACACTAAGATGTTTTAGATCTATCCAAATTTTTATTGTTTGGAATCTTACAGTGGTATCAGAGCTGTGCATCCTGCCAGCTTGAGAGTTTTATGCAAGGAACTTCGGTGAAATTTATTTTTCACCCTAGCCAGCATTTCTCACTTCGGTGATATTTATCACCCTAGTTGGATTTTTATTTTTTTAGTAAATTATTTTTATTGGGAGACATAAGTGAAGGGAAAATCATTTATAAGTCTCGGTTAAATTTGTCAAAATATTTGAAGGCATGATTGACAAAATCTTTCTATGAAAAATTAATATATTCTTGTTTGGGTATGGGAGAAGATGGATCGTCTTGAAGAAATTTTGAAAAACAATAAGAAAATTCTTGATTTACTAGTGAGGCTATATGGTCCTTTAAGTAGCCATATCTCTATAGACCAAAATGATAATCAAAGCAATAACGAAATCTGCAGCAAGAATAAACTAAGGAGGAGAGGACTATGCTTTATCTGCAAGGGACCTTGGGCCCTTAACCATTCATGTCCAGGTGATAAGAAGAAGGCAACAAAGACAAAATAAGAGGATATTACTTCAAATCATGGGGAATATTTTGTAGATGGGTCTATTGATCTTTAGGATGGTGAGCAAGATCATGACATTATTCAAGGAGGCTTGCAGGACCACAAACATTTGGAAGTGCATGAGGAAATTCTACCTAATGCCATTGATGAGGTTGATTCCTATACAATGGAGTTCGTAGATCCCCAGGGGAATATTCATGAAGAATATGAAAAATCAAGTATAGATAAAATTCCACCAATGCATCTATGTTCGACAGCTGAAAGGGATGAACAGATGATCTCCACAGGTGAAGGAGACTTGGGAGATTTGAGTGAGGATCCAGCCATAGTGAACCAGCATGATGAGTATGATCACGAGGAGCAACATGACAAACATAATGTGCAAAATGGACCATTCCTAGAGAGTTGGTCAAAGGCTCAAGTTGAAGATGTGGTCGTTGGGCATCGGTTGCAAACAGATACAGAGACAGTCAGCACGGCACTAGAATTTCCAGTAGAAGACTTTTGAGAAAGGATCAAGCATTTCAAGATAGATATTATGTTGTTGAAGCAGAAAGTCTGGACAGTCTGAGACATTGCCTTACAGGAGAACAAAAAAATTGAGGAACTCATAGGGGTATGTGCTGAATCAAAGACCAAGTTGTCTAGTGTTGAATAAGGCAACAAGAGGAGTACGATTGGGAGTTCCAGAGCAGCCCTCTACAGGAGTACATAGATAAGTCTTGCAACACTACCAACAACCCACCTTTATACATTGGGAAGAGAAGGGAAGAGTTCTCCAACTGCATCATGTTGGGTAACCAAGTAGAGAAGCATGAATTGAGCATCGAACAACATCAACATAGTAGATTTGCAGATATTCATCCCTCCCCAAGTATGGATTGGCGAGAGATTATGAGTTGGTATTCTATCGATAGGTTGATTCTTTGGAGGATACTCATAGCCGAGGGCATATTGCAGCTTGGGCCCTTTGGTGCGGGCAGTGATGGAGGGCTGAAATGGTACCATAACCCACAGGTCCCAGGATTTAGGTGGCATTGGGATCCGGGAGAATCCATTGGGGAAAGAATTGTTTGGGATCCAGGTAAATCTATTGAGGGGAGGATTAGTCGGAGGATTGTTTGGGATCCAGGTATTGGAGGATCCATTCAGGACCATTCAACATGGAGGGTACATCAGATTGTATGGGATCCTGGTATCAATGTACAAATGCTTCTGTTGTGGATAGAAGTGGATCGCTTGAGGACAAGCAATCTTTGGGCGGGAGGATTTGTAATATTCCCTTTCTTGATCCAGTCAAAATGGATAGAATAGATCCATGGTACTTACCGTGGTATTTTCCCATGGTATTGACCATGGTATTTCTTGTTGGTATTGACCCATGGTATTTCTTGTTGGTATTGACCCATCAAGCCTATAAAAGGGGAGAGAAGCTAGGCATTTAGAGCATTCTGGATTATCTATCTTATTGTGTTTGGGTTGAGAACCTAGCCTGGCCAGTTCTACATTGATCCCAGGACGAAAACCCTGCGGCGATGTTTATGTGGTGGATCCATCCAGGATCACAAGTGGGCTTCAATTTCTTATATTTGTCATTGTCAAGCAGTTGTGCATGCCATTTGTAGGATTTTATGGTCTGGGCATGTACTTTACTTCCAGTGAATAATAATATAAATAAATGGCTGCATTTCTTGTGTTCTGGTTCTTGAGGAAACACTGTATTAAATGAGAACACTAATATGTTTTAGATCTATCAAAATTTTTATTGTTTGGAATCTTATCTATTCACTTTTCACATTGATATTTTTGACATTGGGTTTCAACAAAAACTAGTGATTTCGTTGTGTAAAAGTTGTTTGGATGGTTTGACACCTTTTATTTATTAGTGCATGTTATTTTCTTGTTTTTAATTTTTACAGAATTTAGGTTTGGATTATGAATTTGGGTTTTTAATATTGTTTAAATTCTTAATTAAGTTTAAACCTAATGGCAGCAGTGCCAAAATTTACTGATCAAGGAACCCATTTTAACGGGAACCCTATTCCCTTTCCTGGATTTATAAAAATCGGTCCTCCTTATATGGATATGTTGTTGCTTCTAGGATTCACGATAGGTTTATTGGTGTGGTTTTTTTCAACTTCTTTAATCCCAAATACTCTAACTATTCCACCTCAACCAAGCTCTTCACATCAACTAGGTTTTCCATCTCAACAAGACCAACCATTTGTTGACCCTTTACCTTCTTCACCCAAAATATATTCTTACCTTTCCCCTTCTTTTCTTGGTAAAATCATTTATGTTAGTAACCAAGTGGCTAACAAGAAGAATAAGAAAGAAAATAACCATAAGAAGAAGAAGAAGCACAATAAGAAAGAGGTCAACCAACCAAACATTGCTATGAGTATGGAAAATATTGAAGAGTCGTCAAAAATACATCACAATCCCAAATTCCGTTACAATATTTGTACGGGTGACCACCTTGTTATTGATTTTCCTGGTATTCCAAAAATATTAGAGATGTGGTCTAAAAATTCTTATCAACTTACTGTTGATCCATCAACTAGTGATTTTCAGGTTGTAGAGAAACAAGGTAAAGTTAAGTATCCATGTAGGTTATGTGAAGGGAGTCATCAAACTCAAATTTTCCCTCACATGGATGAGGCCTAAAAATCATTGGAAAACCTTACTATTTCTCAACAAAAAAATCCAGTTGGTTACCATATGCTTTCTCCCAACCTATTTTCAATTGACGTGGTGGTGATTGATCTAATTCCAAGTACAATCAATACCATTGTTCCATTGGAGAGTGAAGCACATGATTAATAAGGTTTATGAACAATTGGTTGATCAAGTGGTATAATCGATTCTATCTTTGGTTGATCCCACTCTCCCTTTAGAGAGGGGAATTCATAGAGCTCAGATTCTTCATGTTACTTCAGATTCTATCACACAAGGAGGCATTTCACCTATTTCTACAAAACCCCCTCCAAGTACTAAGGTTATTTCCTTTGATTGGAGTAGACTAATAGAGCCTTGTCTCCATTCTTCCACCATTTTCCAAATCATTGTGAAGGCTTATGGTGAGAATTTGCGTCTCAAAAATGTAGATGAAGGTGGTTCTATTAGTATTTTCTCCTCAACTGCTTGGAAATATTTGGGTTCCCCTCATCTTGTGTCAGTTACACAGAATCTTTTGGTTTTTAACAGGTCCATCAGAAAACCCTTAGGTATCCTTCTTAAATTACCCCTTACATTGGAAGGTAAAATTTTTTCTATTGATTTATGGTAGTTAAGGGCCCCTTGGATTTCAATTTGGTCATTGGGTGAGACTATGTCTATGCCATGAAAATTTTCATGTCCACACTCTTTCGAGTGATGTATTTCCCTCACAATGGAAACATTGTGACTATTGACCAACTTTAATTGGTATTGATTCAACTACCAACCATCTGAAATCCTTAAATGTTCCTTATATGGAAGCGGTACCTACCCAACCATGGGTTAATTATGTAGCAACATGTCCCATGTTTTCAGTTATCGATGCAAGATATAATTTCCCTATTTTTTCGACTTGTTGTGACTCAGATATGGTAATTGACATGGTGAACCCTTCAAAGGGGACATTTGAACTTGATTTTCTTATCCCTATTGAGTCCCTTGACATGTGTTCCTTCCATATAATCATTATTACTTCTGATGAAGACCTCTTGGAGGCCATGATTGAGGTGTGTCCCTTGGCATATGTTCTTTCCATTTGGAAGCCATGATCAAGGTTCCATGAAGATGGTTCTTTTACAGTGTCAAGCTCATTAAAAAATTAAATAAGTCATCATGAGCATAATTATTTTCATGTGTCAAGCTCGTTAAAGAATGAAACAAATCCCCCCCCTAATTAAGTTGAGTCTTTGACTAGATCTCTTAAATGTTAATTCGAGTAATTTCATCTAATCTCGTAAAAAAATCTTCATTCCATCCACCTATTAGAAACTAGTAGTCTACTTAGGTGAATGAAATGAAGCTTGGGGGCACGTGCATACAATTTTAATTGTCTGGGGAATTAAAACCTTTCTCAAGAATATTTTTACTTTGTTTCAAGCTTGTGTAAAAATGAAACCACTCTCAAGCATATTTTTCCTTTGTTTCAAGCTTGTGTAAAAATGAAACCACTCTCAAGCATAATTTTTCTCTATTTCAAGATTTTATAAAAATGAAACCTATCTTGAGTCCATTTCGGTTATTATTTTCAAGACTCGTCAAATTCATGGAAATCTCGAGCTTATTTTGCTATTTTTTCATGCTCGTAAAATGTACATGAAAATGTTGAGTTCTTTCCATCTTTTCTTGCTCGCTAATTAAATTGAAAGTCAATGATATGAGTACACTTTTATCACTTTTTTGACTCGTTAAAACTTATGAAAAAAAAAATTACTAGAGTTAAATTTAAGCTCGTTTCTGACTCTCAAAAATTGTAAATATTGATGAGTATGCTTTTTTGTTTTGAACTCATTAAAGAAAATGAAAAACGTCCACTTGATATAAGTTTACCCCTTTTACAGATCATGTGGAATATTTACAAAAAATGTATAATTTGAATAATCATGGTCAAAAGAGTTCTCTCCTGCATTATTTTACCCTTTTCCGGGCTTGAGATACTAAATTTACGTAAGATTACATTTCAGAGTTTACTTATGTTTTTCTCCTAACTCCCTAAAAATGAAAAACATCGAGGTTTACTTTATTTGGGCTCGTTAAAATTTTATGTTCAAAGAACAATATGTGTTTTCTTTTTTTGTCTTTTCAAACTCTTTCAATATGAAAATGACATCAAGTTACCCCTTCATTGGACTCGTAAAAAGAAAACAATGTAGGAATCTTCAATCATGAAGAGACCAAACCATTCCTTCCTAAGGTTTGTTAAAAATACTCTGGAGGACTCATTTGAAGGATAAGCTTACATGAAAATAACACGTTATCCTCCTCAATATTACATAAAAATAAAGAGGTACTTACCAGTAATGGTGGGGGAAAATGAGAAAGAAACGTTTGTGTTTGTATTACAGAAGGCAGTATGTTGCTCTTGAACATGACACTCTATCACCTTTGTGTCTGGGCTGGGATATCCATTTGTCTCTTAGTTGCTCATACCTCATTGAAAGTCTTCATTTTGGTTTTGGGTCTTAATTTTGAGTCAAATGTTTCCAAGTCAAAATGTTGTGTTGCCGATATTTTCAAGAGAATTCCAACCTCAATCAAAATTATTATACAATTCATATCCTTCAATCACATCGTCCCTCCCTGAGTTAGTCCTGAATTACTCCAACATTTTTCTTCATAACTTGACATGTGTTTGGTGTCGTAGGCCCTCTTGCAACAATTCACCTCTTAACGACTTCAACTCATTATCTAGGAAGTTGATTTAGAAACCTCCTTTAGTACCTTGGAGCTTTCATGCTATAATGATAGGATTCTTTCTTTCGATGAAAATTTCTCATCATTGACCTTCGATTGAATGATTCTATGAGTGTTTGGCTTCAAGACATTTAATCACACTTCATATATTGTACAAGGGTACCTTGAGAACCATTTTCATTATTAGTGGTTTCTCTCGCACCTATTAACGGTTCACATCATTTACCAGAAATTAGGTGGTTTCTACCATGTTCGACTACCAGACATTCACTCACATGGTTAGATTCGTGCTATGGATTGATAAAGATGAAGACCAAGACCCTAGATCTAGTTTCATCCATCCAAGTTGTGTGTATTTTTAAATATTCATGATTGTAAATATGGATCCATATTTATTGGTTGCATCCATACTGTGTGTACCGTTGACATGGATCTTTGTATATTTCCATATTGATTCTTAGAGATAATTTTGCTCTAAGTATAGGAATACCTACCTCAGTGATGAATATATGAATATATTGTATTGTAACCCTTGATTTTTTGTTTCATGTCTCCAACCATGGCCTCTAATCCAAAGTTTAGCATGATAAAGCACTTCAGTCCTCAACATAATTTCCGAATTTTCACTTTTGGGGGCAATTTGTTACACATCATTTTGTCACCATTAGGAAAATGACCGCCAATTTGTATCTCTCACTATCTAACGAAAGTTTCCCAAGCATTCCCATGCAATCTTAGAAGAAAAAAATCCCAAATACAACAAGAATCCTAGATTACATTGCTCAAGAAACCTACTTTTAGGCACTTGCGAGATTTCCTAGCTAGTATATGCACAATCACAGTTTTTACCATTGATGCCTACGCAAATGTCCACTCCGTCTTCCACTAAAAACTGCGCAAATGATTTCATGTGAGTAAAAATAAAAAGTAATTTCCAGAATCCTTGTTGGAGAAACATCTCTAAAAAAAAAAGGCCTTGAGCCTCTACATACTTGGGCTTCATCCCTATGTTCATGGAGAAAACTTCCTCCCTTTGTGGAACCCTAATCCCTCCTTTTGAGGATCTTATCCCTTGAGAAGAGGATCTCACACCTCCTCCTCTTGCCTATAAATTCAACAAATATTAGAGGGCTAGGGAGGAGTTCTGAATGTAAACTTATATTTTTGGAATAGTGTTGGAAGGCTTGTCTCCGAAGGGGAGGATTGGAGACTTTTAGGAGGAGGCTTACATAATCAAGGAAAGGTTGTATTGATTCTTCATGTTCTAATATTAATACAATCAATTGTTTCTTTCCTAATTTCACTTATCTTAATGCTATTTTCAAAATTCCTTGATATTTTGTAATGTATATCTGAATATGAGTTTAATATTATGATATATGAAATGTTGCAATTTTCATTTTTTTGTTTCATATTTTTCTACACTATGATTTTATGCCTTGTTTGTTTATATTCATGCAAATCTTACTTTGAAGAAACAAGGAAAATATTTTGTAAGTATAAGAAGGACTTCCAAAGGAATCTCATAGAGAGGTAAGAGGCTCCTACATATATCATACTTCATATTTCAATTATGAATTAAGGAAATGTAGCAATCACTTGTTTTGTTTGTTACTAGATCTCTTTGGAATCTAGGGAGGTTACTCTTGTCCACAAGAGGGATTTATCCGAAATAATATAGCTGGTGGAGAAAGAGTGGTGAGGCTAACCTGTTGATCCTCGCACGTTGTGTTCTTCTTCCAAGTTCCAAAAAAAATACATTATCGCCATTCTGGTTTTGGGTTTTGTTCCTATAGCCTTCATGTTAGGGGTTTAGTTAATAGTCCAAGACATGTGGAGTATAGTGAGCCCAAGTGGCTACAATGTGTCACTATTTAAGTTTTGTTCCAATTTATCATTGTTGTAAGTTATTTAAAGTTTGTTGTGACTTAAAATTATGTATGATCTGATATTCTATGTTTGTGAGATCAACTTAGCTCGATACAGTGAAATTCATTAAATTACACCATACATTAGCTAGGAATATATCTATATATATATATATATATATATATATATATATATATATATATATATCTCGTGTGTGTGTGTGTGTGTGTACATATTATGTGTTGTGTCATTATTAATCGGTATTTATAGAAGCGGGTTTTCATAGATGTTATGGTTTTTTTTTTTTTTTTAAGTAGTTACTCTTTTACTTGTGGTCATTTTATATGTGTTATAGTTTAATTTGTCGATTCTTATCTTATTTTATTTGGTACAATTTCCAACTCTTTTAGTTTGTTCACGACTTTCAATTCCATGTTTTTCAATTCCTTCCTTTTCCCCAGGGTATTTGGGGTTCTTTTCTTAATTACTTACCCTAGAAATTATTATGGGGTTGTGTGGAAGACTCTAGATAGGTACTCAATTTGTTGGTTGGTTCGGCTTGACCCAGGGACTAAACTGGTCTCTGCGCAACCTACTAATTCCATTACAAAACCAATATTATTTCTTTAAATTGTATGTTTGCATCATGGTTAATTTATTTACAAGTTTGGGTTTCAAATCATTGTTTCCCTTCTGTGTACTAAATTTCTTAGGTTCTATTTACACCTAGGAGTAAAGAATAAGACTATATTTTCTTTTTATTGCACCACTGTATTTCTTTGTTTTATTTTCTCAACAGGATTGGTAAACCTCAATTATTTCATGCACAAGTTGAATTTACCTATAGACATAGCTTAACAATCTCCCTACTGGTTAAGCCATACAACTATAAATTTTCATTTGTTTTATTTTCTTGAAGGTACCCTTGCGGTTTGTGTGGTTCTTGAATTATATCTTAAAATGTAGTTGTATTATTCATTACACATACCTATATCCTCTTGAACCTTTTCAAATCTACACATGTAGCTTCCTTTACATAGCATTCATACAATTCCACATTACAAGATTCACAATAATTTGACAAATATTTTTCCAAAGTACTGTAACCATAATTAAAATAATTTAATAGTTCAATGTCTTCCAAAAGTACCATAAAAACGGTTACTTACTACTCAATGTCATTATTCAATAAGATTTCTAGCAAGGCAGATTTACTTATTTGATTTTCAGT
This sequence comes from Pinus albicaulis, assembly GCA_034641835.2. Taxonomy (NCBI): domain Eukaryota; kingdom Viridiplantae; phylum Streptophyta; class Pinopsida; order Pinales; family Pinaceae; genus Pinus; species Pinus albicaulis. The sequence continues at coordinate 19,537 of JAXQQM020089145.1, read as the reverse complement.
ATATCTGGAAATTTCACCAGAAAATACTACACCTCCCAACTGTTGAGATTGGAAATTACGTCTAATATACCCCCTAGCCTTTTCACTTCCAGAACAACAACTTAAATAATGATTTACTAGTTAATTTTCTCAGGAATCAAGACCACTGAGTCCAACCTGGAACTCATAACCTTAACTAGGATATGGCTTCCACCTACTCCCAGTCCAACTCAAGCCCTACAGGAAACATCCTACCTTACCTTTTTATTTCTTCTCTCAGATGCCTCCATATTTCCTCCTCCTTCCTTCCCTGAATCTTTTCCCCACTGAGATTTTTTATATCCAGGGAGAGAGAGAAAAAGGTAATTTTCTATAATTTTATGGTATTTGAAAATAGATTCTAGGGTGTTTTCTTGTAAAATTTCCAAAACTTGTTTATTCCAAAATTTAAGGTCCACTAAGTTTCCACCAGTTCATAAGTTACTCAACCTGGTGTAGTAAAAGTAATAAGTAAAAGTAAAATATTCACAGAGCCTGGGGATGTTACATCTCCCCCCCCCCCTTGTGCGAAACACCGACCTCAGTGTTTATCCTTGCCTCTGAATCAAGTTCGGATATGCCTCCCGCATAAAGTTTTAATCTTCCCAGATGGCCTCTTTCAAGCTAAATTTCTTCCATTGCACTTGAACCTGGGTGATAGCTCACCTCCGTAACATTTTTTCTCTTTGATCGAGGATGAAGAGAGGCTCTACTAGAAACTCTCTATCCAATTCGACTTGTTAACACAACCATAGGGTTATCATCAGTTTGTATTGATTATTAATCTAAAATTAAAAGTACACATATTCATAGATTTGAATTTATATTTAAATATTACGTGCACCTCTTGCCATTTAGTAATGTCTAGGGTCATAAAAATATTTTTTTAACAATAAAACATGAAACACATTATGTAATCTTATGTGACTAGGAAGTGCAAGCCGATAAGATACAAACCCCATTCTTTCCAAAATGTGGAATGGACCACAATAATGGGGAGCCAACTTTGTACAACCACCCCATCTCAGGGTGTTATTCTTAGGTTTAATCCTCACATAAACATGGTCCCTAACCTGAAATTCCTGTAATTTCTTTTCTTGTCCACATAGGCTTTCTGTTTGTCTTGGGTAGCTTTCAAGTTCTCTCGAAATTTCCTTACAATGTGCTCCATTTCAGCTAACCTATCAGGTCTTAGGATTAACTTATTATCTATATTGTTCTATTTAGTAGGTGTTCTTCATCTTCTCCCATATAGTACATCAAAAGGGCTTATTTTCAATGAGTCATGATAACTATTACTGTATGCAAATTCAAATAAGTGGAGGTATTCTTCCCACTTGGTTGATTGTTGCATAAAATATATTCTTAACATGTTTTCAAGTACCTGGTTCACTCATTTGGTCTGCCCATCAGACTGCGGATGATGGGAAATACTAAATTGATCTTGGGTACCCAGTCCCTCTAAAATATGCTTCCAAAATGGAGAAGTAAATTTTACATCTATGTCAGAAATAACTACTCTAGGTATGCCATGTAATCAAAATATTTCCCTCATCAAAATGTCACCAATTTGAAGAATCTTATACATATATTGTACTGGAATTAAATGGGGTGTTTTTATCAGATTTTCCACCACAACCATCATTGATTCATTATGTCTTTTTGATCTGGGAAAACCTGTTATAAAGTCTAATGTGATGACATCCCATTTCCATTCCAGAATGGGTAATGGGTGAATTCATCTCCCTGGGTATTGGTGCTCAGCCTTGAATTTATAACACTCTAGACATTTAGCCAAATAATCTACAATATCCCTTCTCATTCTAGGCCATAAATAATGTTTCTTTATTACAGAAAATAATTTTTGATATCTGGGATGGGAAACATAAGGGCTCCTATGGAACTCATCCAAAATTAAGTGTTTGAAAATTAGGTGGGTAGGAACATACATTCTTCCTTTAAAAGTTAGCAAACCTTCGTTATTTATACCATACTCGGTTTGGTTTGCATATTTACTTGCTTGTTCAGCTTGCTTCCATAAAAATTCATATTTAGGGTCCCTGAGGCAACTTCTCTTATCTAATCTGGAGAATGAATTTCAATCTGACTATAGGAGAGTTCATATTCACAACACAAACTTCTACTTAATGCATCCACTACCCAGTTTTCCTTCCCTTTAAGATGCTTAATATCAAATTCAAACTCGCTCAAAAAGGTGGCCCAACTAGCTTGACAAGCATTAAGGCTAGGCTACTTATAAAAACTTGTTAGAATGCTATGGTCAGTCATTAAAATGCAATTTTTACCCAAGAGGTATTGTCACCATACCTTCAAAGCGTGTACTACCACAGTTAACTCTAAATCATAAGTCGAGTATCATTTTTCATGCTCCTTCAACTTGCGTGACTCGTAAGCTATGACCCTGCCTTCCTACATCAAAACCCCTCCTACACCTTCTTGGCATGCATCTGTTCAGACGACAAACTCTTTTTCTAGGTCTTCCAGTTTTAGCACTAGGGCTGAGGTGAATAAATGCTTCAATTGTTCAAAATTGTTCTGGCATTTTATGGTCCACTTGAGTGACCTTCCATTTTCCGTAGGGAGGTTATAGGATAAGAAATTTTAGAAAATCTGCCTATGAATCAACAGTAGTACCAAGCCAAGCCCATAAAGGATCGAATGTCTACGATATTTTTAGGGATAAGCCACTCCATAATGGTGCTAATATTCTCAGGATCTACAAGTATTCCTTTAGAGGAAATTACATGCCCATATAATATTTGTAGAACTCACATTTACTAAATTTCACATATATCTTATGGTCCCATAAAGTTTAAAAAACCAGCTGCAAATGCTCCTTATTATTCTCTAAATTCCTTGAGTAAATAAGAATATCAATGATAAAGATGAGAACAAATTTATCCAAATAAGGATGGAAAATATTTTTCATAAAAATCATAAATGTTGTTGGGGCATTCATAAGCCCAAACGGGACAACAACAAACTCATAATGACCATATCAGGTTCTAAATTTCGTCTTAAAAATATCTTCCTGTTTTATTTTTATCTGATGATATCTCGACCATTAGTTTATCTTAGAGAATATGGTGGCACCCTTAACTTGATAAAACACGTCGTCAATTATTGGCAACAGATATTTATTCTTAACAGTTAATTTATTAAGTTTCATGTGGTCAATACATAACCGCAAGGTGGCATATTTTTTTCTAACAAACAATATTGGCGCTCCCCAAGCTGACATGCCTAGGAGAACATATCCTTTATAAAGTAACTCATGTAATTGCATCTTGAGTTCAGTTAACTTGGGAATATTGATAAGGTAGTGGGCTTTTGATACTGGAGTTGTACTTGGGACTAACTCTATGGTGAATCCGATGTCCCGCTTAGGGAGTGGTACTGGAATTTCCTCCATAAATATGTTAGAAAAATCTTGAATAATCGATATCTTTTCTATTGTGACTGTTTTATCTTTGGCATTAGAATACCCAACATACACGACATAAACTTGGCATCCTTTTCTAATGAATTTTCCTAATTGGGTAGATTTAAGGGGTCACAACTTGATTGGCCTCCTAATTCCTTGAAGTTCATGTCTTATGCTTGCTTCAATGAGGAAAATAATAGTATTTTCCTTGTATTTTACCAAGGACCAATGTCCTTCTAACTGGTCCATTCTGATTAAGACATCATAAGACCATAAGGGAAATATATTTAAGTTTACTTTAATTTCTTGTCTCGTTATTTCAATAAGACAATTTTCAACCTTAGAAATTACTCTTCTTTTAGCCACAATATCGAACTGTACTAAACAGGGGTCTTTAAATTTGTTTGTCTGGAACCGGCACAACTCAACTACCTTTAGGATGAAATAGCTTAAAATAGCCCCTGGATCTATTAAAATAGAAACAACATGGTCAGCTATATTACCTTCCAATTCTATCATCGTTGGTTGATATTCCTCCTGATGATCCTCTAAGGCAACATTAATCCTTGGTATACTTCTTGCCACTTATTCCATTGTAGAGGCCTCTTGAACATTAGTGGCATGCTCTGTTCTGGTACGGTGGTGGAAATGTTTGTAATAGTGGAGCTCCCCTCAACCCTAGAATTGTAAAGGAGATTTATGTATACTTCTTGCCACTTCTCCCACTGTAGAATCCTCTTAAACATTAGCAGCCTGCTCTGTTCTGGTATGGTGGGGGAAATGTTTGTAATAGTGGAGCTCCCCACAACCCTAGAATTGTAAAGGATATTTATGGGACTGATTAGGTTATAGTCTACTTGATACCTTTTCTTGCTTGACCTCATTATGCAATATGAGCCTTTGTTGATTCCTCCCAGAATATCTATTGTGTTGTCCTTTATGTCCATTTTTAGTGTTGGCATCTTTCATACCCTTGGTATTTTGAAAATTCCTTTGTCCTTGCTTATTGAAATTTTCTCCTTTTTGCTTCATTTGCTGGTAACAAATTCATGCCTTTCGAAATGCCTCATCCATGTTTTTTGGGTTATCAAACTCAAACCTCTCTTTTATAAATACTAGTAAGCTATTAATGATGCATTGCACTTTAGATTTATCTTCACAAATGTAGGGGAAATATATTAATAAACAAGTAAACTTGGTTACAAATTCGTCCATAGAAAACTGCCCCAACCTCTAATCCATACTCCCTAGGAATTATTAATATTTTGTACTCCCTAATAATTAAGTTTAATGTGTGATTAGTCAGATTGAATGGATGCCATTTGGTCTCATTTTCCCTGCCAAGTTGCCAAGGTACCATGGATCTTTCCCGAACCCTAGATCAACTTCACTGCAACTTGCTATATTGTTGATCCAACAGGGTTATGATCTGACGGTTCTTTGAGCTCCAGAGTAGTTGAGGTAACAATTGACCTAACCAACTTGGGTTTCCATTCATTTGCACTCTGTCTTGTGCGGGAAAATGCTCTGCTACAACCTTTACAACTCAGGGTTTTACAATTTTCCTTACACTAGGTAATCCCTTTTCAGATTTCTCTTCGTTTGTTGGCATTTAGCTGTCTACAACCATTATAACCTTTCTCTTTTACTGATAACATGTTGTACTCTCTCCTAGGGTTTCGTTCAAGCCGGGTTCGAGGCGGCATGGGGTTTCTCAGTTGCACACGTTGTCCAACTATTATTTTAAACTTGAAAAAATATTTTTACCATCAATTATATAAGGATGTTGATTGTTTCATATGTACATATCAAAATGATATAATATGTAAAAAAGAGATCTTTCAAAAACATTTTTGTTCCGATCACCACATATACATACATAAATGCAGTGAACACTTAACTTTGTTTATGTGAAAATATATTTTATTTCAAAATGATTTTTTGTCTCACCAGTATGTAACAAAGGTTGTTAAAACAACTCGCTTCTTATTTTAAAATGATTGTGTTTTTAGTAAATTATTAATATATAAATAGAAATTATCAAAACACTTTACTAGAATGAGGTGATCTTTTTCTCAATTTATGGATAGATTTTCTAGTGATGAGAACTCTGAAAATTATGTTTTTAAGTTAGTTTACTTGGAGTTTCTCTTAGTGAGTTGATTTTCTTTCATTGAAAAATATAATGTAAATGACTAAAACAATAATATTTCACCAAAAATTATCTTGCAGAATTTTGATTGAAAGTATTAAAGAGTTTTTTTCTTTTTCTTATATTATAAGGAGTAGTTTAAAGAAGTGACATTTTGGTCATTGTCCAAGAATATTTTCATTTAAAGGTGATTTATTTTTAGCCAATTTCCAAGAAATTTTTTGTTTAAAAGACTTTTTGACCATTTTCAGATAAGATTTTCTAACCAATATTATCCAAAATCTAACTAGAAACGGAAAAAATTCTAAATATAAGTTGTTGTTTGCACAAATAAAGTGCTTCAAAAATTTTAGCTCCATTCAAATGTACAATTTAACTAACAAAACATTATAATCTCCCAAACATTCATACTACACAACTTTTTAAATATGTAAATAAACTTCATCCCTAATATCGATATCTATTCTAATATTTTCATGAAAATTAAACTTTATATATCACCCTAATGAATGTTTATATGTCACCATTAATTCACGACTCCTTATATTATGTTTTTTATTTTTATTTTGGCAATATGTTAATATTAACAAACAATTATTTTTGACATCACAAAAAGTAAACCAGAGTAAAGTCTGAAACACTATATATTTATGGATTTTGTTGGGAATTGGAATGGCATGAAAATATATCTACATACGCTTGTGAAATATTTGTTGTTTATAATTATAATTAATTTTCATAAAAGTGAATATGCACTCAATATGTAATTTGCTGAAAATTTTCGTGAATGGTTTTGTTCATAGGATCCACTAAATTTAATGTCACATAGGCCTTCATATATATTTCCAAGATGATTTAAAGAAATGAGGTTATCATTTCTATAGCACTTTTTAGTCCCTGCCGCAGATACGACGGGGACTATAGTAATTGAAATGGGCAATATTAATATTTGTTTAACCTGCTTAACCTGGTTATTAGTCCCTGTTGTTGTTAAATGAGCATATTTTACAACTTATAGTCTTATTGGCCTCTTCTCGAGGCATACCTTATATTATGTGCATTTTTCGTCGTCGTATATATTCACCCTGTAAACTAATGTTAACATTAATTTACAAAATTAAACGATATATTATTTTCCATCGCTTATATCCCATAACTTATACTTGTTTGGGGTAATCACTTTACTTGTTAATATATATGCACGACATGACTATTTGCATGTAGTGGTGGGTACGACAGGAATTTCTGCATGTAATGGTGTGCTGTAATCAACTGGTCGGCTTCAGACTTGGGTCACCTATTCCACTTATTCCCCTAGACAGCAACGATGGATGGAGCTTAGGCATACATTTTCTACTTCTCACGGTCTGATCTTTCTCCTTTCGAGAACCTTAGTGTTCTCTTCAAGGTTTTGATTTTTTATTCTTGTTCCTTTATGATTGTCTTCATTCCCACAATGTTGTTGGCAGTGAGTTTGGAGATGGCCATAGAACATCTAGCTATCAGAACTAGATGAACCAATGAATATACAATCACAATCTTTCTCTTGGAGGTGGTCTCTTCTTGATTGCTATTTTCTTTTGCATTGAAGCTACCCTCCCTCTTCAATGAATGCCTCCAAATCAGTAACTATGTTCATCTCAGAAGGATTTCATTATTCATATACCAATTGTGTGAGGGCAAGTGATCATGAGACCTGTGATACTATTGCGGAGTTAAAGTCTTCTCTTGCTCCTCCTGACCTTCTCCTTCTGACACACCACACGGGATAAGTGAAAAATTCTTCCATGTTGCATCTTTGATAATTCTTTTGGTTTGGAAGATTCACTTTTTTAAGAATATTTCATTTTATATTTCTCAGGTGTGAGAACTTCCTACAGAACTTCCAATTCTCCCTCAAGTGCAGGCTCGTTTCTACAATGATCTCTTCTTGCAAGATCTCTTTCGTTTTTTATTCAAGCTTGTTCCACCACTTAAATTAAGTTGTATTTTCATTCAACTCATGACTAGAATACATATGGCGAGTTGTTTTCCTTTGTCCTGCAGGTTTGATTTCATTAGCATTCAATTGCGCTTCCCAACTCACAACTAGAACGCTTGGATTAAGCTTTGTTCGCCTTTAACTCACAACTAGAATATGTATGACGAGTAGTTTGGATTTTTTGTGCAGGTTCCAATCCTTCTTTCCATGAGCTTTTTCATTGCACAAGCTTTGTCACTACGTGCTTACCTTTTTCGCTAGTATTTCACAAGAAAAATTTAGTAATCACTTTAATTTTTGGAAATGAATTTATGAAATTTATTTCATACATTAATTTAATTTTGCTGATAGTGTTAGAGTTGATTTCTGCCAATAAACCTTCATACATTAATTTAATTTTGCTGATATTTTTGTCTTATTTCATGGAATTGATTTATGATAGAAATTCCATCGACATCCATAATCTTGACCAAATTTGGTCATGGACATGGCTTTTGAAGGCTAATTCACAACTAAAATGATTCATTCTAACTTCAATACTATTTTATTATTTTTGCACTTACCTTTTATTGGACTGTAAATCTAAATATTTTGTTATCCATTTCATATTAGGGTATATTTCATTCTAAAGCTTCTGTTATCCTTTTGATATTAAGGTATTTTAAATTTCGAGAATACCTATTCTGAATTAAGAAGAGAATTTCTACTTACCTAGAGCGTCGTGACTGCATCAACAATGATAGTTACCTTAGGGAAACTTGGGGTTAAATACAGTTCAATGAACAACATCCCTACGAGAAAAAGACCAGAAACTGAGGAAGTGGTTGACCTCGGAATTACAACATAGTTCAATGAAAAAAATCAATTATGGTTGATTTTCGTGAAATTACAAAAAAATTCAAAAGGATAAAATCAATTATGATTGATTTTCATGACATTACAGGCACCTCTAAATATTGCAACACAGAAACACAAAACCATAGTTGGAATGCGTGCTTCCTTTTATATGTTGTTTCTCCTTTGCTACCCTAGAATCTCCTGTATCGAATTATGTTCTTAGTTCAAGTTCCTCGGCTTTAAGACAACGACTGAAAATAAAGCATAGTGACTCTTCAGGCGAAAGCGTAGTGACTCTTAAAGGGAGATCCAATTTCTAGCGAGATAGAGCTCTCTGTGTAATTGATTTCTTTTGAAAATTTCTGCAAATAGCTCATGCACCATGCCAACTCAACTATCCTCCATAGGAACAATAATGTGGTAGTGTATTTCCCTCCACTTCAGTCTGCCGTGAATAATTTCCCTCCCATATCCCCTCTGCTTGGGAGGAGAAAGATATATTGATCTAGATGTCGGCTATGTTTACTACCACCATGGTGAAGTAGATGAATTGATAGTAAACCCTCCTCTGGCTGAAACAAAATTCACCCGAGCGATAGGACTTTACTCAAACATTAAACACCGATAATTTATATTTGGATACTCACATGTGGTGTAATGCATGTTTTGATGATAGGCACCTTCCTGTAGCCTAGTGTGTATGATTTTCAATTCTTTCCAAAGAGATACATCTTATCGTATCTATGACAGGTCAACTACAAAATTAAATAAATTCCATTTCATATCATGAAATATATTTACAAGTTGTTAACATGCTCATGCTTTATTGAGTGAATGATTTATATGATTTTAAAAAATCTCAATTATCTTTCCGGCTTGCCATTTTGAACATAAAGAAATCTTAAGTGAAGTCAAATTTATAGTACTTCTAAAAAAATGTAGGTTGATTTCTGCACATTCATATGAATGGTCCTCTCTAGATAGAGAAGCCATCAGCCAAAATGATTCCTTCCCCCCGAAAGGTTGTATGAAAAATTTCCATGCACCACCCAAATGCCAGAGCTCCTCATAACTACAACTGGAGATGTAATTATTGCCACCACCTTAAAATAAAGGGGATATAAAGATGTAACTATAGGCATTTCCTTCCACGAAGCCAAAAGAAATATTCCCCTAGAAATTTTGTGTAATATTCACAACATTGAGATCATGATCTAAAACTGAACAAACTCATTATCTAAAAATGAACAAAATTACACTCGGTGCTCGACAGGGACTTGCTGTTGTGTAAATTCATGTGCTCCTGGTTGAGGTTCTACAGAATTCATGTACCATTTAAGGGCTTTGTCCCTTAAAGGAAGTCTTACATAAAATCTTCCTTCAGTTACTTTAACTTATATATATGTGTCTAGATCTACTGCATCTCAATAATGAAGGTCACTCTTGATCATGAAGGTCTGGATTTGGGGTTAGGTATGTGTTTTTCACTATTCCTGGGCATGAGACTTTATAAATAACTGGTGGTGCTTAAACTACACTAATGAGGCTAGAACCCGTATGGATTGAACCCTCCTACAACTAGCTAGCGGTCACTCTGCATCAATACTTACACTGGATGGGGACCAGGCATCTTGATAGCTAGAAGCATGAACAAAGGGGATCTATTATTTACTTCCATTTGAGTGATCAAAGTAGCTGGGTTTCCTATCCTATCCTATCCCATCCAGTTGAGTATCTGATAATGCCCCATGAGCGTGTGTGTAAAATATTATTTGCTTTATTTTCCTCTGCAAATAATACTCGAATATTTAATGATTACAGATGCATTTACTAAGAGGGTTTTGCATTAAATTTCAAATGGTTACTATTTGCCTTCGGTACTAATAGAAAATTATTTTTCAATTCCTAGCAGGTGGTCCAAGGCATGATTCCCTCTCATCAATGATAATCAACATTCTATTTTATTAGCGAAGGTTGGAATTTCCAGAAGTTTCTCTCTAATTTCTGAAGTGAGAAGGCCATTTTCCAACTCTATTCATGCCTGCCTCTCATGCACATAGTCCAAATTTCACTGTTCCCCTCATGAGTGCAGGGGTTCCAACATTCTGTGATAAATTCTCATTTGTGCTAGAGATTAAAATTGTACTACTTAATTTCAATTGTTGAAACTCAAGTTTAACTTATGAGAGTTTTGTCTCCTTGGAAGGACTCAATATTTTTACAAAAGAGACAAAATTATTTGACAGAAGCTTTAGAATTTCTTTAATGTAACACTCATGTCTGAATTCCTTTGTTCAGTATCCTTTCTCTTGGGCAGGGACTTATTGCTTCGTAACCTATCTTGTTCAAAAGAGAATTCAAAATTAGATATGTTCAATAATGCCAATCATGCATACCAAACATTCAAAAGAAGTTTCAAAGTTAGATAAGCTAATTAATATTAAAATTATTTGATTCCCAAATTAATGATAAGTGATATAAAATTCACCAAGAAAGAATACGAACAAATATCCAAAAAAAATTGTCCAAATTTTTTTAGCTAGGCGTGGGGCATAGTATACCTTCAAATAGGAGCGAACATGAAGTAATGAAAGTCACAAATCCCATTGCAATTTTTTTTTAAATGGTTATATTTTTATGGAATAAGTTGGAATATGGCTAGGAACTAATACATTTAGTAGCAGTTTCAGTTCTATATTTCTCCAAATAGTTCTGACTAGAGGAAAAGAGTTTTCAGAGGATCCTAACTTAGTTTTTTTTAATAAAATTTAGCTTGTATGTTCACCAAGAAACACCATTAAACCTTACATATTTGAAAAAAATAAAAAATAAAACTAGCTAACATCTTCTTTTGGTGCATGTTGTCTTGCTTCTTCCACTTTTTTCTCTTCGACCTCCTGTGTTTGGCCTGGATCCTTGGGATCACTTTGAACAACCACATGTTGAATTTATAGAGAGGGAGCTCCCTGGTCGCCCCCAACTTGCTCATTTTCACTGCCTTCCCCAGTACTAAATTCTTGCTTCAGAACATATACAACTGCAATTTCAAATTTCTCTTCTTAGTTCTCCACCTTCTAGTCCAAGTTCTCAATCTTCATCATGATTGCCCATGCAGCTACCTGGAAAATATCCAAGTCCTTCCTCAGACCTTTCTAACTGTACCATCACAAGGGAAAAATGTGACTTGACTTTTGTTAAAATCTTCCCTCGAATCTGCATTACCATCACTTTCAGTTCACTCTTAAACATTCCATAATTATCAGGGGAGTCTCCTGCTCCATTCCTAGACAAAGAAGCCATAATATTATTGCAGAGAGGGTGAGATAAAATCCAAAATGTGTATTCTCTCGCTAACCATTGCCTTATAACCAATAACAATTCCAATTTTATGGTGTTAAAAGATGATTCTGTACCATTGTTCTTCATTAATTATTTTCCTGTAATCAAATTTAATTTCATTTCTTCTCGCTTCAACAAAAATTTCCACACAAACGATATGTGATGATCCTCCTCGAAATTAGTAGGCGACATTCCTTCGTTTCCTATGCATTAAATATCGGCCAATGCTATTCCAGTTGTCGTTATTCCTGTTGTGTTTCTTCATAAATTTCCATCTTGAGGATGAATGGTCCAACAAATATTCGGTCCTTCCTCCACATAAAAGATGTACCAGAGTATACATTAAAAATTTAATCATTCTTTCAGTTCGTTCACTCTTCTTCGATTTCTTACTACCAATCGAGGATCTCCAAATAAATAACTTCATGGGATGTGATATTTGGTTAGTGTGCTCTCATCCACCCTAAGGCCGACTTACTCCATGGTCGCAACCTGATTTTCTTGATCTTCGAGGACCTATTATTTCTCCTCCTTATATGGAAGAATTCTACGAATTCAAACTAATCCAACATTAAAATTATTCTTTGCAAAATTGTATCTAGACCTTGGTCGTTGTATTTGGCCATATATATGCATTTTTAAATATTAATAAGGGAGTCCCCAAAAATAGATAATTGGGTTATTCCTACAAATATTTTTGATATCAGCCCTTACCATAATCCATATGCTTTCACCTATTTTTTTGTGGCTATTCCCAATCCCGAGGCAAAATTTTTCCATACTTTTCCATCAGGGCAAAAAAAACCCTCCGGCTCCAGCCTCCCTCAGGTTCCCTTTCACTGCTCCATCAAAGAGTAGGTGATATCGGCCCAAATTTTCCTTCCACTTCTCAAACTTGTCTAGAGGAATATGAATGAGATATGACTATTTTTTTTTTACATTTAATTGAGATTCCTTCTCTATTAGATTGAATTGACTTTAATCCATTCTCTCTCTATCTCTGTATATCCATCCATATCGCTAGAGTCAAACCCCTTCATCGAAACAACATCAAAAAGCAGATGAGAGGGTTTCCAAGATGTAGTTGAGGTGTTAGTCTCTCTTCCTCTGAGGATGACACAATTTCTATCTAGCCAGACCAACCAATAGATGTATTGCAAAATTATTTTAAGTGACTAGAAGATAGAGATTGGTTTTTATATGTATAGTGTCATAATAGTGTTTTTAATCATATTTTATACTATAATGTAAATGAGTAATTTCATGGGAATAAAAATCATTATGATATATCTAGAAATACTGAAATTATCTTTAATTTGGTCTATGTGAAGTTGATCTATTTTTCACTAATCGTTCAAAAACTAGCTCTAGTTGTGGCCATCATAAATGGTCAAGAAAAATTATTTGATATTTCTCTTTTCATTCAAGTCACAATTTTCATACTAGACTGTCTCCATAATGTTGTTGCTCATTACACTACAAGGAAAAGAAACTATAGCGAATGTTTTTGAGGAACCCCTTATCAAAAATAGCCCAGATATCCGTTTGTAGAGGACGTTTCTAGAGGAGGTTGGCGGGTGGAGGTTTTTGCAAATGTTTTTTTTCCGGTGCGTTTCTCATCCTACACTGCACCGGTGTGTTCAACTAGAAAAGCACTAGTGCATACTACAAATTGTGCTCTCCATACAAACCCTCCCAGTGCATCTCATTACTATAGCGCACTGGTACGCTACACAGATTCAGGCCTGGTGCATCATAAAAACCCTCACTAAACTGAAACAACCCCGATACTTTTGGAAGAAACTGCTTGATGCACCTCAAAAATCTGTGCATCGGAACAAGGTTAGATAAAAAAAAATTACTGCAAAAAAATCCGCATTTTCACTTCTTCAGTGCTCCAAAGCTCTTAAGAACTGGTGTGGATTTCCCTTGTGTGAGGCGCCCTACCATCAGTGCTCCCAATGCATGTACTATTGTTGTCCATTGCCCAACATCTTGATTTCAAATTTTGTAAAATGGTGGGAAAATTTAGTTTTTCAAATTCTTCAACAAATATGCCTCCTCAACACCCAAATGTACAGGTATTTTACTTTTTTCTCCATAATTAAAATTTTTAGCGGACTAGATTTCTAAAAAAACTTAAAATTTACCCATAAAAAAAATAATTCCGCGTGGTGCGCTCGAGCCGTTCGATTTCCACCAGTTTGCGGTGCCGCCTGTAAATTTACAAGATGCACTGCGATAGATGCTAATGGAAACCGCACCAGTTCTGGTGCGGTATCGAAAAGGTGCACCATGTTTTTTTAAAATACATAAATGGCAGTGTGGTCAGTTAGCTGGCCACACCGTTTACTATGTCCAAGTTCGGGAGGTCGGTGCGCTGACCAAACTATGCACCTCGAGGCAGATAGTTTGGTCAGTGTACTGCCCTCTAGACACTGAAAAATAGTCAACGGTGCGGTCATTTAAATGACCGCGCCGTTGACCGTGTCGTTGATCATGTACTGATTTCAGGAGGGCGGTGCACTTACTAAACTATATGCCTCGGGGCACATAGTTTGGTTAGCGCACCGCCCTCCCGATACTGGTACATAGTCAATAGCGCGGTCAGTTAAAACACTGCACTATTGACCGTGTAATGAAGCCAGGAGGATGGTGCACTAACGAAACTATCCACCTTGGGGCGTGTAGTTTGATCAATGCACCACCCTCCCGAACTTGTACATAGTCAATGGTGTGATCAATTAAACGATCGATCAATGGTGGTTCGCCTGTGGGAGGCACAAGAGAGGGAGAGACTTATGTACCCTCACCTTATTATGGAAACCACCCAATTTCTCCTAAGGGAGGTAGGCCTCCTCAAGTTCTATGAGGAGGCTACACCCCTGAAGGGCCATAATGGGTTATTGCAACAGCTTATCTTCAGGTGGAATTCCCACCGAAAAGCTTTCCGGGTTGGTCCTAAATAGTGGTATGTGCCCACTGAGGAGAACATGTATTTTATTACTGGCCTATATAGGAGAGGGAAGTGTTTTCCCTCGTTCCTAGAGGTCCCCGTCGGCTATGCAATAGGGAGTTGGTGTACTTCCAGAGATACATTAGCACTGATATACTGTCTCTTGCATATTTCAGGCCTCCGGTGGTGAGTTACGTATTGCTTCATTTGGTGGAGAGGAGGTGAGGTGCCTCTCACTACTGCTGTCAACCATTACACACCATACCAGTGACGGGCAATGCATTAGTTGCCCGCTTTAATTTTATGTTGATTATTTATTATAGGCACCATGACTTGTGAGGTGGTTTGCAATTTTTTTGCGGCAGTTCTGTACAGCTTTAGATAGATGTCGTTCTCAGGCACAAGGGAGGGTGAACTTCCCTTTTGCTTCAAAGCTATTTGTTTATTTTTGTGAGGTTTCCGAGAATCAGAGGCATACTTTTGTTCGGTAGCCTCATAGGGCAGTGCTACACGTACGGATGGAGATGTCGGGCCGGATGATGCCCAAGAGGTGTGAGTATGACTTTTCCACGGGATATCACATGATGCCTTGGAGTTGTTAACCACCGTTGATGATCACGCCTTTGTTACGGTGCCATTTTTACATACATCTTTCTTTCGTAGAAATTTGAATATTTGATATATTATTTGCGTCATTTTCCTGATCACACTATTTTAACTTCATGCACAATACATAATCTCTGCAAATTAGTCATTACTTGCGAAAATAAAATCAATTGCATGCACACATTAAAACCATAAAAATTCACACATATGAACACAGTAATTTATGGGAAAGCTTAAAGTTGAAAACCCCAAAATATCTGTATATTATATATGTCATAGAGATCATGTAACAATCATTATACAAAGCTCCTCACAAGCTCTCAGTGTAATCTCCACTTGCTACACTCTAATCAGGCCCTGATCTTGCAAATTCATGCACCGATCTTTTCCAGCCTTTAGCCTGCCTCTACTGCGTAATCCCTGGTGAAGAATGCCTCTTGATGAGAATTGAATTACCCCAGCCTTGCTCACACGATACCATAGGCATCTCTAATAAGTGTTGGATGCAAACCATGCATCACTTATAGTCACAACTGATAGTCACACTTGCCCTTTCACCTATCTTTGCACTGGTCTCCACTGAAACTGTCCATGCACTGAAGTTAACTGATGTATTATTTAGTTGATTAATGAGTTTATAATTAGTGAATTAATTATTAATTAATTCACACCACTCTCACTAATTGTATCAATCAGTTAAACTAGATGCAAATAGCTCAACTATGTTTAGATTAGTTAAACTGAACACAACTCCATTAACTTCCTCAATCAACTCCACCAAACTCTCTCACATGAGTTCTAACTGAAGTATCCATGCAATAGCTCCACTTAACCCTTAGGAATAGTGTAATTCCTTCTGTTAGATCTTGTGCCACATCTGTGCACTTAACTAAAGTGCTCCAAGAGAATAAGATAATGTTTATAGTCCAAATAATATTAAGAGCTAATAATATTCGACATATCTATTTTTAGACTGGAAATCTAAAAATAGATTCTGCCCAACATGTCTAAAAATAGAAGTCCATCTATTTTTCCAACTTGACCAACCATCCACAAATAGCACCCTGCAACTCATGATCACCATCAGCCTGCGTCAGACACCGTGACAAAAAATCACTGTGTGGCCCCACCTGGTTTCAATGGATCAACATAAACTCTGGATTCAAAACCGATTGTTTTCAAATAAGCTGTTCATGAAATTACTATAATCGCAATATTCAGCATGTTTGGTTTTCAGCGATCCATTAAAAGTGTCGAATAATATCCTCTTGACGATTGATAACGTCCCTTTAGATGAGAAGATAATATTAGTGTTTTTCTTTAATTTAATTCTACTTCATTCTTCAATTGTTTTTATTAAATTGTTTAATGAAGTGTTATGCAAAAATGTGTTTATTATACAATATTCATTTATCATTTATACATGAATATTGGGGTCATTTTATTCAGCTGATGAAGGATGCCTACTTGAATGGTCAAGGTGGATCTATCCCTGTCAGTCGGGGGGGAGTGGCGGATGTGGAGGATCATGCCGGTGATAGACCTGGTCCTCATAATCATGCATAGGTACCGACAAGTGTGAGGCGTAGGCCTGACACTAGATTTAGGATGGAGTTAGGCAACTAACTCGGTCGAATCCTAGTGGAGGAGGGATTTAAGCTAGACACTATCAGAGATATACAAGATGAGGATAGTATGACAACAATATGGAGAGGCATGCCACGTGATATGTTGACCTTGATTGGGCACGTCATTGGATCTACCATCTTAGTGGCGTGGTTGAGGAGGGACGTTCGACATGGACATGGTGGAGATGCAGTACGTCGACATTCGTGCAGTGCATAATCTTATGATCACAATTAGGGAAGTGATCATCATTCACCTACTACTCCACCTCCCCCTCCACCTCGCGTCGGACATGAGAAACCTACAACATCCAGCAATCATGATCATGAGTAGGCTGGACCATCCACATCGAGTCATCATGAGCAAGCAGTTGATCCTGATCAACATTAGGAACCTCAAGATCAGCAAGCACGTGATGATCTACATCTATCTGAGCATGTCAAGGCTACACCATTGACTGAAAAGGCCTCGACTAGTACTACTATTGATGTACCACAAACTAATATTTGACATTTATATGCAATTATATTATAGTTGTATATTTTTGACATTATACAGTTACACACACACACACATACACACACAAAGACATATATATGGTCCATGTATTTTATGTTCATGTTGCAGTTGTGCTTAATTTACATGTTGGTGTTCATCACGATGTGTATATTTTTAAGTCATGTTAGATATGTTCATTTAATGTGAAACTTGCAAATAGATGTGTATGTGATAGCAGTTATTTGACATGAGATGTATATTTGATGTTTGTGTTGTAATTATGTTATACAATGCTTGTGTTTTGTTAGATGATCATGATCATGATGATTAAATGATGTTAGCAAATTTGAATCTGATTTTCATTCAAATATGATGTTTGTACGATGGTTATCATGATCGTGATGTTTATTTTTAATATTAAATCATGATACTTATCAAATATTATGTCGTGATTGTAATTGAAATTTTAATTTTAATTGTATGTAAAATTGTAAAATTGTAATTGTATTTCTAATTGTAATTGTATGTAAAATATTTGTAAAATTTTAATTGTAATTGTAATATTTAATTTATTGTGAAATGATTGTAATTGTAATTGAATATGAAATTGTAAAATTGTAATTGTAATTGTATGTAAAATTTTAAAATTGTAATTGTATTTTTTATAAGTAAGATTAATTTCTATTAGTGTAACATAGTGTACATGGAGGCACGAGCCTTTTTAGCTCTAGCCTGATTCAAAGGCATAGTTTGCAAAAGATAGCAAAAATGAGACTGCCCACAGAGGGGAAACCAGTCCAATAAGAGTATGATTTGTTGCCTCGTGAGAGGAAACTAGTGTTATACAAATAAAGTTGTTAATTGTTTGCATATTGTGCCAAACATAGATACCATAAATTAACAAAACCTTGTGACCAAGGACCTTAACACTAAAAACAAAAAACCCAAAATAACTTGAGAGCCTAGGTGTCATGAGGAGTAGGAGGAGTCTCTTATACAATGAGACACCTGTATTCATCGGAGTCATTGGCCTGCATGTCCTAGGTGGTGGGTGCTGCATGCTGGGGCTCCTTGGTCTCTCTAGCTTTGCCCGAAGCCTGTTTTCCATGCTTCCTATCATCCTTGCCACTTCCAGAGCTGCTGCTACTGTCTGCGTGTGTAATGTGGCCGCCAGAACCAGGTTCACCCTTAGTGTCTACAGAGGAGGTGTCACAGTGGGGGAGTTTTTTCATTTTGGATGGGCGAAAGCTGGAAACCTCGGCGAACTCCTCCTTGAAGGAAACTATAATGGTGGCGATGACAAGGGGGAGGTTCATGGAGCAATGGAAGTGGAATTGAGCTGAGTGGGTGGACTGCGAGGTGGATATGTATTCCAAACGGGGTAGAGGTGAAGGATTGGTCGCGGCATCAGAG
The DNA here is from genome assembly GCA_034641835.2 of Pinus albicaulis. Classification (NCBI taxonomy): domain Eukaryota; kingdom Viridiplantae; phylum Streptophyta; class Pinopsida; order Pinales; family Pinaceae; genus Pinus; species Pinus albicaulis. Next base: position 666 of record JAXQQM020089145.1, on the reverse strand, counting down.
GGCTGAGTGGAGGAGTGAGATTGACCAAGGGAGCAACCGCGCCCACTGTGGGTAGTGGGATACTGGCCATGGAAATGCTCCAGGGAGGAAGGCGAAGTGTTGGAATGGGAAGAGGGCGACGAACGAGTGGCCTGCCCTCTACTGCTGCCACGCCTGCAGCGCATGCAATTCCAAATACGAGGCATGGTGGCCCAGTGAGGGTGGTGGGTGCTTTGGATCGAAGAAGAAGCAGGGTGGTGGCGCCACAGAGCTGGAGACACAGCAGTGGAGGTGAAGCAATTCGCTAGGGAGAAATTCAAATGATAGAGGATGCTCTGTGAATAATGGTGGCCAGGGAGAATCTCTATATAAAAGAGAAGGCTACAGCGTCTCCCTATTGGCGTGCTGGATCTCGGATCTGCGACTCCAGGGGGGTAGTAGCTTCTCAAGGGTTGAGATAGGGGAGACACGAAACTAGGCAGACGAAAAACATAACTAGGTGGAGGAGGAATCATCTCCATTTTGAAACGATGGCAACCTCGACTTTTGCAGAGAATTAAATGGTGAATGGGGTGATGGCTAGAGAAATTTAATACTCGCCGTTGGGGCCTGTGGGTGGCCATGTGGCCATGCCACTTTCCAACCCAACAACCCGTCTCCAAAGTACCATCATTAAACACCCGCATC
>JAXQQM020068062.1:0-79333 GCA_034641835.2 Pinus albicaulis | reverse complement strand
TTCTCTTTTGTCTTCATCACTTTCATCATCCCAAATCACCATACCTAGTATGTTTTCAATCTGCTTGATGCACTCACTGGCATAATAGAAAGACTCATACGATATGTACCCCTCTGTCATAGACCCCTCGGGTTTTTCCCCTTGTCAAACAAAACCTTTCAATTTCTTCATGTACCTCTCTAAGAAGAACATTCGACAACAAGAAACCACCCCGAGTAATTCAAAATCATCTACTAGGTGGATAAGAAGATGAACCTGTAAGTCCATGAAACTCGTCGGCAGTTCCTTCTCAAACATACAAACAATCTCAACTATCTCTTGACACCACCGTGGAATGATAGCCACATGAATCTACTTTAACGTGATCCAATGTAAAAATGCAGATAATTTAGATATGGCATGTCCTAGGTCTTGAGGGAATTCATGTTTCACACACCCACACACCAACAAAGAATAGTGACACTACAAAGTTATAAACACATGCAATAATATACAAAATTATTTATGTTTTATGATCCCAGCATGGGATAAAATTTATTAATATAAAAAATAATAAAATCATGCTTTTGACATTATATGTTGAGCCCCAAGATTGTGCTTTCTTTCATCTTACTTTACCTCATTTTCCTTTGTCCATTGTTATCCCAGACCCAAATGATCAATGAAATTAGTTAAAATTACTTTTAGAATGATTAACATGGCTAACTTGCTAAGTTTTGTGATTTTGTCATTGTAAAGAATTTTGACCGAAACTAGCTGCAGAATGCAGACATTCCGTAGCTAACCGGAAATTATGCAGCTATCTTCACGTTCAAGAATGTTCCAGGTGTCCTATCAGGAAAAGCCACACATGGGTATATTCCACATTATTTCCTCATTTTTCGTTGCTCACCATGATGAATGAACCGAATTCTAGACGTGGTTTTGGTACGTGGGAACTCATTCAAGGAGGCAGACTTCTAATAGGACTGTCCTAGTCTAGATGTCCTTTTTCCCTTTACACTGCCATCTTTAGATTCCTAGTACAATTTTGATAAGGAAAGACAATGATCCCCATATTGTTGCAAGTTCTGTTATGTAGATTTGTTATAAAAGCACTCGGGAAATCGAGAGACAAGCTCTAGATTTTGCTTAGATTTCATGTATTGACTGCTATATTTCTGAAGACTGAGACTACTCTGTTTCAAGTTATTTTCCTTTAATGAAGAAGACAGCATTGCTTTGAACGCGTTGAGTTGATTTTGAGTTAGATTCTGTCTGGTGGTAGAGGGCCCCTGCCTCCTGCACGGCTTTACTTTCGTAATCTAGATAAGTATCTTAGTTGTTTTCACGTTTTTGAAGTTTGAGTTCATAGTTAATTTCATTAGCCACTATAGCTATACTTGTTCTAAGAAACTCTTCTAAAAGAAGAAACTCTTCCAAAAGATCATGATAATGAATGGGAAATGGCTGTAGTGTTGTAGGATTTATTTGTAATTTCTTTTGTTCATTATCACAGTTGAAATTATACTAAGCAAACTCTTCCAAAAAATCCTTATGATGTCTAAGGCATGACTGTGATACTGAATGTTTCAGTTTTTTGTTTGCACTAAGTAGCATAGCTGATCTTACTCTTAAAACGCTCTTCCAAAATATCATAATGATGGGTAGGAGATAGCTGTGATGTCTTAGTTTTTAAATTTCTTTCAGTCTTTATGTTTGCATTTGCACTGAATTGTACAGCCAGGATTGTTCTAGTAAGCTCTTCCAAAATACCATTCATGATGGAAAAAACAGGCTATAGAATCCCATAGATTAATGCATGATAACTTAGTTAGGGTACTCCGGAGTCAAATTGCATTCAATTCATGCTCTGTTATTTTGTTTTAAGTTTGATAATGGCTTGTTAGTTTAGCACTATTTTAGACTAGTGACATCTTAGTTTAGTTTTAGCTTAGCTCATTGTATTTTCATTCCACATTTAGTTGTCATCCATTGCATATTAGATTACATTAGTTGTTAAACTTAAACAATACGGCCTTCATTATTTACAAAATCTCTTTTGTTCCAAATCTATAATTGACTCATAACCATCTGAACAGAAGACAGTATCATCCCAAGGCCTGAAGTACTTTTGCAACTTCTTTACCACTTCATAAACAAAGCCTTTCCTCAAAAGACTACTTTAAAAAGAAATCTATAACTTTTGAGTAAGGTTTAGTGATGTGTTGCAGAATAGAATTAGGAGCTAGTCTTAGAGTAGAAATCTTATGATGTTACCAATGTTTCTCTCCAAATATGTTTCAACAAATCTTTAATCATGGGTAAAATGTTGTATCATTATAAGTTGATTGTTTAATTGTTTAGTTAGGAGAATTTGTATACTTAGCTGACCATTTCTCAAGCTCTCCCAAAATACCTTTGATGAAATAATTGGACAAGTTAAGTTTATGTTTTGATTCATTTTCTTGAAGTCATTATCAAGCTTTGTATTCTGCTTAGTCATAGTTTAGGTTTGATTCTGTTTCAGTATTTGCATTTGCATTTGTCATTTGTCATCAACCAATTAGGCTTCACTCTGTTTTTAACCAGTAGCTTCTTTCCACTAGCTTTTTAGTCATTTTCCTTGTGAAAATAAAAACCATCAAAAGACCAAAAACATCATAAATCATCATAAAAGACCAAAAACATCATAAAACACTAAACACAACGCATTAGGAAACAAACACCTAGGCACATACAGTGCACTTCACTTCAGCAGTTTACCAACCCTGGTTGACAATTAAATGAACTCAATTTAGGAGACTAGGTTGAGCACAAAAATTTTGGCGCCGTTGCCGGGGAAGTGAAAACTAGGTAACCTTTGTTTCTTAATTCCAAAAAAAAATTATATGCGTAGAGAGAGAGACTTAAGGGGTAGATTCATAAGCAGCAGAAACAGAAATTTGATTCCTTGAACACCACTTGTTTCACCTAGACCAAGAGCTAGTACACCTTCAACTCAGACCCACATTCCATCATTTACTGATCCTGGACTTCTAGAAGACCTAAGATCAGATATTCCATTAGAAAAACCTTCCACTTCATCCACTGAACCTGCCTTAGAAGAATATCTAAAGACTCCTGTCAGGGACACAAACTTTTCCACTTCCACAGGAGAGTCAACCATGGTAGAAGAAGGGGGAGGAGGAGTCTTTAATGGAGAACACACATTATTTGGAGGTAGAGGTAGAGGTAGAGGAGAAGGAGGTAGAGGTGCAGATGGAGGAAGAGGTAGAAGAGAAATAGGAAGCTCTTTTGGGTTTCCTATAATAGATGAAGAAACTAATACAACCATGAAAAACATTTCACCCTCTGTCCTTCCAAACTTCTATGGACTTAAAACTGAAGATCCTGAAACCTTCCTATTTGAATTTGAAATCCTGTGTAGAACTTATGAATACTTACAAGATGCTCAAAAACTTAAACTATTTCCTTCAACATTGAAAGGAGCAGCATTGAAGTGGTTTATGAGTTTGATCGACAATTCTATTAGGACATGGGAAGACATGAAACAAGCATTTCTAGAGAAGTATTTGGATTATTGTATGCCGGTCAATCATAAGGAAGAAGTGTTTAAGATGTTACAAAAAGAAGATGAAAACTTGGAAGATTTGTTGGAGATATTTCATTACAACATCAAAAGAGCAAAAATGGAAAACTTAGATCAAGACACCTTAAAAGCTCTTTTGTTGAAAAAAATTAGGGATGAATGGTTGGATATCCTTAACATGATGGGAAAAAGGGATATATCACAGCTCACATTACCTGAAATATCTGAGTTATGTATCAACCTTTCAAGAGGGAAATCTAAAACTGTAAAAGGTCCAAGAGATCTTGCTCTTGCAAGGGCAAGTAAGTCTGCTTCTGGGACAGTAAGTAGATCAGAAATAGGACATATGCTTGATGATTTCAAATCTGATATCTTAGGGAGTCTTAGTGAACAAATAGACACCCTTAAGATACAAAACAAGCAAAAAGTTGAATCTGATGCCTTGGCAATCTTTTGTCCCAAATGTAGAAAGAAACATGCCTTGAGAGAGTGTCTTTTGGATGTAAAAGTTGTAGAGACCTGTGTCATTTGTTCTGAAAAACATGAGACCAAGAATTTTCCTTCTCTTCCTAGTCTCAAAGGTGTCTTTCAGGAGGAAACTCCTACAGATTCCACAGAATCTCTTAATTTTGTCTCTAGAAGACCTTGGCAGGGACCTCAAACACAAGGATTCCATGATCAAATGTATAATCAACCTCCACCTTGGAATTCTTGGAAGCAACCTTGGCCTCAATTTCAAAATCAATCTCAAGCTTGGGCACAAGGAGCACAAAATCCCTTTGGAAGATACTCTCAATACTATTAGTATCCACCATCCTATCCACCATACCCACATTTTTATCCTCAAAATCCTCAACAAAATTTTCAACAAAATCCTCAACAACATCATCAGAATCCACCACATCAAAATCAACCACTTCCATTACCATTCCCTCAAAAATCAAATCAATTGCCTACTCAACCCATACCAAACCACAATAATAAAAATACTCAGAACACATACATGATAGAAGGCCAACAATTTCCAACTTATTTAATTACTCCTTTAGACCTTAGTGATGTTCAAATTAGGTCTGGAAGAATAATTGAAAAGAGGAAACCTTCTGTGATCATACAAGAACAAGATAAATCTGAGGAAGACTCTCTACGGGTGAATAAAAGTCTTGAGGGAGACACATCTTTTCAAGACCCAAACACTGAAAAATTAAAGCAAAAAGATCCAATAATTTCAACTCCTGTATTAGAGCAACCATCCACATCTACTTCTATACCTCCCTTTCCAGAAAGATTACAAATTGATAGAGGTGTAGAAAAACAAATTATAGTGCCTAATTATGATTTCCTAGATGAGCTGAGAAATGTTTGCATTAAAATTCCATTATTACAAGCCATCAAGGAAATTCCAATTTTAGCCAAAACAATAAAGGAGTTGAGTATGAAGAAAACAAGAAAAAGAATAAGAGAAACAAAGAAAATTCAACTAGCAGGAAAAATAGAAGACATTATGATGGGAAAGATTGCTATTCCAAAGTATCTTGACCCAGGAAATCCAGTTGTTAAAATTCACATCAATGGAATTGAAATCCAAAACACACTCATTGATTTAGGAGCAGCAATCAATATCATGAGTAGACAAATCATGGATGAGCTGAAACTTCCTAATCTTCTCTTTACACCCACATTATTACAATTAGCAGACAGATCTGTGATCAAACCAGATGGGGTAATAGAAGACATTCCAGTGTCCCTAGATTCTTGGGAGTACCCTATGGATTTCATGATCCTAACTCCTAAGAATAATCTAGGAGGACATCATGTTATATTAGGAAGACCTTGGTTGGCTACAGCTGATGCTTTTATTAGTTGTAGATCCGGTGATATGTACATCTCTGATGGTATTTCAACTAAGAAATTCACTTTATATCCTCCAGCTAGGACAATTACAGATCTAGATGACACTCAATGGATAGAGGATGAAGAATATTTACAACCTCTCTTCACAATTTCAGAAATTAGTGAAGATAATCAAATTATGAATACTCTAGAAAACTTTGAATCCTCTCCAGAACACAAACATGAATCATTTCAAGAGGGATCTAATATTGAGTTTTTGTCATCAAGGCAGATGTCTCTTCATTCTATGGATAAATTTGGCAGCTCTACAAGTGAGATATTTCTAGGAAAAACTTTGAATATAAACAAGAACCTAGAAAAATCTCAACAAGAAGAGTTAGTCAAAGTATTACAGAGACATTCTTTTGCATATGCATGGGAATACACTGACATGAAAGGGATAAGCCCCAAGACTTTCACTCATCACATCTATATAGAGGAAAATTGCAAACCAATCAGACAACCTCAAAGATGGATGAATCCAAATCTTAGGGAGATTGTTAAAGAAGAATTGCAAAAATTGTTAAATGTCAACTTCATCTATCCTATTTCAGATAGTCAGTGGGTTTCTCCTTTCGCAATTGTGCCAAAGAAAAATTGTAAATGGAGGGTATGTGTTGACTACCAGGAACTAAACAAAGCTACTCTTAAAGACCATTTTCCCTTACCTTTCATAGATGAAGTGTTAGATACATTAGCTGGAAAAAAGTACTTCTCATTCCTATATGGGTTTAGTGGTTACAATCAAATCCAAGTAGCACTTGAAGATCAAGACAAAACCACATTTACCTGTCCTTGGGGTACCTATGCTTACCGAGTATTGCCATTTGGATTATGCAATGCACCTGCAACATTCCAAAGGGCAGTATTAGGAATTTTTTCAGATCTAATACATGATTGTGTAGAGGTATACATGGATGATTTCATAGTTTATGGAAACACATTTGAAGAAGCTTTAGCAAACTTGGAAAATTTTTTAAAGAGATGTCAGGAAGCAAATATTTCACTTAGTCATGAGAAATGTTTCATGATGTTTACTGAAGGTATTTTTTTGGGGCATCACATTTCAGGGGATGGGATTAGAATTGATGAGTCAAAAGTTGAAGTCATCTCTAACTTATCTATTCCAAGTTGTCAAAAATATGTTAGGAGTTTTCTAGGATTTACAGGATATTATCGGAGGTTTATAGAAAACTTCACCAAGATAGCATCTCCACTCTTCAAATTGCTTACCAAAGACTGTGAATTCAAGTGGAATTCTGATTTCCAGTTAGCCTTTGAGACCCTGAAAACCAAAATTTTTGAAGCACCTATTTTAAGGGGACCTAACTGGAAGTTACCTTTTCATATCTCAACAGATGCTTCTGATACAGCTCTAGGAGCAGTATTGGGACAAAAATACCTAATTCCTTATGCCATCTACTATACCAGTAAAAATTTGACTCCTGCAGAGTTAAACTATACTGTAACTGAAAAAGAGTTTTTAGCTGTTGTTCATGCCATAAAAAAATTTAGACACTATATAACAGGCTATGAAACTTTTGTTCACACTGATCATTCTGCAATTAGATACTTAATGAACAAATCAATTACTAATGGCAGAGTCATAAGATGGTTATTGTTTTTACAAGAATTCAACATTACCATTCTAGATAGGCCTGGAAAACAAAATACAGTAGCTGATTTCCTATCTAGACTCCAAAACATCAAAGATGACACTCCAGTTGAAGATCAATTTCCTGATGAATATCTTTTTGCAATTTCTACTCAAACTCCTTGGTTTGCTGACATTGCTAATTATTTAGTTTCAGGAAAATTTCTTTCAATAATGAATGCAAGAGATAAAAGAAAAATCATTTATGACAGTGCAAAATATTCATGGGTTGCTAATGAGTTGTACAAGACAGGTCCAGATTTGATCATTAGGAGATGTGTTCGTGAAGATGAGATGCCCGAGATTCTCAAAGCATGTCATGATGAACCTTGTGGTGGACACTTTGCTGATAAGAGGACAGCCTATAAGATCCTTAATTTAGGATATTATTGGCCATCTTTGTTTAAAGATGCTAAAGAGTATGTCAAAAGGTGTGACAGTTGCCAAAGGGTAGGGAAACCTTCTCCTTCAGGTGAGATGCTATTACAACCTCACGTACATATTGAACCTTTTGAAAAATGGGCTTTGGATTTTGTAGGACCCATTAGTCCTCCATCAAGACAAAAGAGATATATATTAGTTTGCACTGATTATGTTACCAAATGGGTAGAAGCCAAGCCATTACTTTTTTCTAATGAAGCATCTGTAGTTACTTTTCTTTTTGAGGATATTTTTACTCGCTTTGGTGTCCCAAGGGAAATTGTTACAGATCAAGGAGCTCAATTTACATCAAGGCTAGTGGAACAAATGATGGAGAGATACAAAATCAGGCATAGAAAATCTACTCCTTATCATCCACAAGCAAATGGTCAAGTGGAATCTACTAATAAGGTCATTGAAGGAATCCTAACAAAGATTGTTCATTTACATAGAAGAGATTGGGTAGATAGGCTTCCTAAAGCCTTGTGGGCCTATATAACTACATGGAGAAACACAACAAGCCATACTCCTTATGAACTTGTTTATGGAAAGCAAGTTTTGTTTCCCATAGAGTTCCAGATTCAAACTTTCAAAATGGCAGTTCAGCTAGGACTTGATTTAACGGAGGCACAAAAGCATAGATTGGAGCAGATTAATGAATTGGATGAGATCAGACAAGATGCAGTTCAGAAAACAAGTCTAGTCCAATAGCAAAGGACTAGATGGCATGATAAGTACATCAAAGAGAAGAAATTCAAAGAAGGTGACTGGGCTCTCTTGTTTGATTCAAAATTCAAGGATTTTCAAGGTAAATTTCAAACACATTGGCTTGGGCCATATGAAATTGTTAATTTTTTTGACAATGGAGCAGTAAAAATCAGGACAATAGATGAAGAAGAGGTCACTTTTCTTGTGAATGGTCATAGATTGAAGCTGTATCACAAACCACTCTCAAGAGAAGAATTTGTCAAGAAGTTCTAGGAAAACAGTGATGTGAAGTTAATGAAGAAGAATCTTTCTTCTTCATCAACTTGATTGAATTTTCTGAAGCATTTCTTTTGAAAAATAAAAAAATAAAAAAAATAAAAAATAAAAAAATAAAATAAAAAATAAAGTATAAACATGAAAACCAATCATTGATTGGCATGTTTATACAGAAAATATAGGGTGAAAATCAAAGTCTTTCTGACACTCTAACTTTTCCATTTTTTTTTTTGCAAGCAGCTGTTACAAAATCATAAGTTCAGATCCATTGCACTTATGATCCATCTCATTTCATTTCATTTCATTCACTTGTCCATCCATACTCCATTTCATTCATTCATTCATACTTCACTTCATTCCATATTTCATTCATCTCATTCCATACTTCATCCACCTCATTTCCATATCAAAATTTAAAGTTTGATGTTTTTCTGCAAAATGAATAACACATGTCATGGATTGCAGGCCATCTCCTATATTCTTCCACTCCATTTCATAAATTGAATCCATCCCATTCCATCATCCCATTCCATCATTCACTTCATACATATTCCATTATACTATGTTTCATCACCTATCTTCACTCATTCCATAAAATATTCTATGTATATTCCAAACCACTCCATTCCATGATTAAAAATTCTCCACAGGTACATTCTGTAGCTAAACAGATATTTTGCAGCTACTCAAACTTTCCGCAGCCAGACAGTCATTCCGCAGCTACAGATCCTGACGGCACTGATCAACAAACATTTGAATTGCAACAAGATGATCCAATATATCCATGAACAAGTAAAATCAAGAAGGATTATGAAGACTTTTCCAGAGGAGAACAAAGTATACAAAGACCACAAAAAGCAAATGAAAAGCAAAGGTAAAAATTTCTGGTTATAATGGCATTTCATAAAAACTTTAGTATAGTCTAGTTATGAATCATTTTAAAAAGTTGTTTTGATTATTTTTATTGATCATACCAAATATACCCTCCGCAAAACTTTGGATAAAAATATTTCATTTCAAATTCTATACCCGACCATCATTTAAGCGGTTAAAAAGGCTGAAGTGTTTGGTTTCCTCACATCACCCAGCCAAATCATTTAATGATGATTTTTGAATCCGTTGTAAAAATCTCCGCAGTCTTTTCACTCATTGATTTTTTTTCTTCACCTCAATTCATTAACTCATTCTGTAACTACTTCCATCAGTCCATTCTGTAGCCAGCCCTTCATCATTTCATTCTGCAAAACAGAGATATCTCTATCACCGTGAGCAGAGGTATATCAGTTTGAAATATCAAACCACTATCACCGTGAGCAGAGATTGAAGCATTATCACCGAGAAGTAGATATTGAAGAATTATCACCGTGAAGCAGAGGTATATCAGTGTGGAATTGGAAGCCATTGTCACCGAGAAGCAGAAATATATCAGTTTGAAAATTGAAGCACTATCACCGTGAACTAGAGGTACATCAGTTTGAAGGTTGAAGTTATTGTTTCCGTGAGCAGAAAGAGTACTAATTTGAAGATTGAAGAAAGGAATTATGGGCCTCATTGTAAGAACTGAACCAGTGGGCACAAAATACCTGGAAGGATACCCTCAAAGTAGAGAAATGTTGCAACAGGTAGGATGGCTACAATTTCTTGAGAAATTTAATGGCTTCCACAAAGAAGTCACTAAAACATTTGCAAGGTCATTCAAAGGAGTCGAGGTTGAAGTTGGAGATGTTAAATTCACTGTCACAGAAGTTTTTATTGCAGAAGCAACAAGATTGCTTAGACATGGAGAGAGATGGTTTAAAAATAGAGAATTTCATAATGAATCATGGAAGCAAATCCTAAAATCACCAGGTATGGATGTCACTGTGTTTAAAAAGGGAATTCCAAGTTCCGCATTAAAAAATAAATGGAGAAACATATTGCTTATTCTACAAAAATTTATCACTTGTGAAGGTAGATATGGCACATTTTATGTTTACCATATTAGGTTGATAATGCATTTTCTGGAGGAAGAGTTAAATTTTCCCTATTTTTTGCTTCAAAGTTTAAAAAATATGGCTTCTGGTGTTCAAAGGAGAGTCCAATTCCTAGAGACAACTCTATACCATCATGGCTTGGTTAAGATTTTAATTGAACACCATTTAGCCAAAACAAAAGACACTTGGGATAATTTCTTGGTAATAAATCACTTTGAGGAACCAAAAGATCCCTCACCTGAACATCAGCCTACAAGGAGAAGCAGAAAATGGAGAGCCTCTAAAATTGAAATTGACAAAACAGTACAGGAAAGTAGTGAAGAAATAATCTCTGAGAAGTTGACTCAAATTAAGAGGCAACTTAAGAAAGAGAGGGTAATCAGAAAATCTACCATAGAAAAAGGAGAGGGATCATCCCAGCCAAGAAGAAGCCATAGACTTAGGGGGAAACTAAGGAAAACACAGATCAAACAAACAAGGGTGATAAATATATAAGATGAGGAAACATCTATTGAAGAAGATGTTGAAGAAGATTTTAATGAAGAAACCCCTGAAATTGACCCTGCTCAACAAGAAGTTTATGACTATGTTGAAACATTGGAAAGGAAAGCTTCAGAGAGTAGAGATAGAACCCCTAGTCCTCCACTTTCCGAAATAGATGTGTTAAGAAGGGATAGGTATGAGCTAGAAATACTTAATAGAAATATCAAAAATGAGAATGATATTCTGAAGGAACAAGTCAAACTAAAAACCAGTATGAACTCAACCTTATCTCTACAAATGGACAACGTGGAAAAGGCTAATGAAAAGTTTAAAAAGAGGAACAAGAAGCTAATCAGGGCACTTATCAACTTAAGGTTCAAACTAGTCATTAGAAAACCCTGAAGACCTTTAATTACCAGGCAAAGAAGAAGGAGAGGGTTAGATGTTCTTGCAGAAGTCTCTGAGTTTATGGAATAAATTGCATGAGGACATGCAAGAAGTCAGCAGTGGGGGTATGTTGAGCCCCAAGATTGTGCTTTCTTTCATCTTACTTTACCTCATTTTCCTTTTTCCATTGTTATCCCAAGCCCAAATGATCAATGAAATTAGTTAAAATTAGTTTTAGAATGATTAACATGGCTAACTTGCTAAGTTTTGTGATTTTGTCATTGTAATGCATTTTGACTGAAACTAGCTGCAGAATGCAGACATTCTGTAGCTAATCGGAAATTCTGCAGCTGTCTTCAAGTTCAATCATGTTCCAAGTTTCCTCTCAGGAAAAGCCACACATGGGTATATTCCACATTATTTCCTCATTGTTCATTGCTCACCATGATGAATGAACCGAATTCTGGACGTGGTTTTGGTACGTGGGAACTCATTCAAGGAGGCAGACTTCTAATAGGATTATCCTAGTCCAGATGTCCTTTTTCCCTTTACACTGCCATCTTTAGAGTCCTAGTACAATTTTGATAAGGAAAGACAATGATCCCCGTATTGTTGCAAGTTCTGTTATGTAGATTTGTTATAAAAGCACTCGGGAAACCGAGAGACAAGCTCTAGATTTTGCTTAGATTTCATGTATTGACTGCTATATTTCTGAAGACCGAGACTACTCTGTTTCAAGTTATTTTCCTTTAATGAAGAAGACAACATTTCTTTGAACACGTTGAGTTGATTTTGAGTTAGATTACGTCTGGTGGTAGAGGGCCCCTGCCTCTTGCACGGCTTTACTTTCATAATCTAGATAAGTATCTTAGTTGTTTTCACGTTTTTGAAGTTTGAGTTCATAGTTAATTTCATTAGCCACTATAGCTATACTTGTTCTAAGAAACTCTTCTAAAAGAAGAAACTCTTCCAAAAGATCATGATAATGAATGGGAAATGCCTGTAGTGTTGTAGGATTTATTTGTAATTTATTTTGTTCATTATCACAGTTGAACTTATACTAAGCAAACTCTTCCAAAAAATACTTATGATGTCTAAGGCATGACTGTGATACTTGTTAGCCATCAGTATTTTTTACATGTTAGTGATGACTATATCCATAACTGATTTTTCTAGAAGCTGAATTCCATATGTCAATCTGTCATCTAGAAAACCCTCATAAAACTTTTTTCGCCCTTTTACTTATCAGTCCGCCCATGTCAAAGTGAAAATCCATTATCACTATTTTTTCTAGTTTCAACCCCCCCTGGTCTGTCCATCAGCTCCAGAAGGAAAAGTCCAAGTCTGTTGCAAAAGTCTCCCCTATGTTAGGAAGTGGCGCTTTAAGGCATTTCACCCTTGGCAATCATCAAAGGGCCAAAAAACAAAACCTTCATCTGCTACAGACCAATCATGACCAACCTCCTACTCTACAAATCAAATTGACAAATAGCTCTAAGTCGCGCCACTTATATCCCTAGGTCTCAGCACTGCATGAACCACAGTCCCAAGCTGATTAGTGGGTGTTTCATAGTGTTTTATGGATTCTTCAAAGAACAGGAAATACAACTTCATCTCAGGAGAGAATTCTTGAATCTACAGTTAGAGGAACAGCTGCGTCTAAATGTATCATGAGCCTGAGATATGTCTGCAAAATAGAAAGTCACTCATCAAGACCTTGCAGTTTTCCTTCCAGTATGAAAATCACAGTAAGAAAAGGACACCACTGTCACAGCAAACTGGTAAATTGTCATGGCCCAGAACCTCCTTCATTTACAAGCAGAGGGTTAGGGCACCTCCTTCATCTACAAGCAGAGGGCGCTGACCAGTATTGACTTAAAGGATTGCAGAAGCCCAGGTTTGCCTTTTGCTGAACAGTGAAACAACAACTCCAGGTTTTTTGAGTGAGTGATGATCATAACAGGGATAGAGCCTGAAATATGCAAGTTCAAAGGAAAACAGAGTTTGGTCTGATACAGGAGGTCATTTGAAGTTTTCAAGTCATGTGAATTGTTAAACTTTAGAAAGGCATGTCATTAGTAAAAATTCCAATCATAAGCAGCCTGCTTGTCCACAAGATCAAATTGAAGAGGTGCTGACAAAACATGTCATTACACAGGCAGAAGGAAAGTTGTTTGTTTTTCAAAGGGTGTTGACCTCCATAGTCACAGAGACTATCTTTCAAATAAATTGTCATAAGATGACCAAAGTAAATAATGACATTTCAGTTACCCTCAGAGCAGTGTAGTGAGACAGTGACAATTTGACTAGGGTTGTTCTGAAACATAGTGGTGATTGCAAGCAGAGGTGCCAGTCTTGATGTTATTTTTAAGTTGTTTGCCTACCATCATAATCCAAGCAAATCCTTTTCATGCAGCATTATCAAATAATCTTCAGATACTTTGCTCAGGGAAGGGCCTCCTCCATTTATGAGCAGATGGCCAAAGCATTGGATGTTGTTGAAGACTGATTGGTCTAAGATGCAGTGGAAAGAGACAAAGGAAGAAAGAAAAAGTTTGTACACAGGTGAAAGATGATGTTTATATTTCAAAATGCATTACCCATAGGAAAATGTCTTTCAAGAAATACATCATGATGGATAGGAAACAATATGAATATGCATGCATTGATACCAAAAAAGGAGTAGTTTCTTTAAAGGAAAGGGTCAAACAACACCCCACTGTCACCTGCCCAGAAGTCTAAGGGAGCTCCTTTTGAGTAAACAGAAAAATATAGTGTGAAAGCATGCAACCAAAAGATGACACGTACAGTCCAGGGAGAAGCTTATAAATCGCCTGGAAGCAGCAATTATCAAACAAATTGGAAGAACGTAGGCCATCTCCTGTTAAGTAACAAAACAGCTTTTAAATGCTTTTTAACAAGTTTTGGATGGTTTTTCCTTGTTAAAATATCACCTAAAAAGTCGAAGCAGTGGACAGGTTTGAAATTATGGATGGTTCTGTTACAAAGAAAGATCACTGCATTATTAAGAAGAACTGATAACTGTTTTTCAAGAGCCCTGTTTTTCCTGCTTCATATAAAGTTCCCTTTCAGAATATACATCACAAGTGATGGAGGAAATTCGAGTTTTGTTCCCAAAAGGACATTATAAATAAGTATACCAGTTTATGAATAGACAAAGAAGCAGTTTGATAGATTGTCAGTGTTTGGGAGTTTAAAACAAATACAGCTTTCTCATTATTCAAAAAAAAAGGACAGAGATATCATAAATGGTATAAACAAGAAAATATGTTGAAAGGGTGATGCTTTTCTTAGATCCAGTTTAAGAAGACCAGCAAGTTTGACACCTGCATTGGAGAAAAAGTTGAAGAAGCTGTTAAAGCCTGAGGCTGTCAAAATAAGTTGATAGTTCAAAACCCTGTCCTTTCAGGAAAAAATTAGCATTCAGGTTTTTTCTTCACAGTTTTAAAGAGGGGTTGTTTTACATCATATATATCACCAGTATTACTAAAAAACAGTGGCAGAGATGATGTGGAGGCTATGGAGTTATTTTTCAAAGTTTCAAGTTCGATGTTAAAGTGTCACCCAAGGGACAAAGCTAGAAGTCACCTTTCTAACACCTGTGCATAAGTGAGACAAAGTGTGACCTTTCAAGCCATTTTTGTTTGTTACAAAGAGGTTAATCCATGATTTAAATCGATCTAAAAAAGCATAGAAATCTCCAATGCACGCATTTCTCGAGGTTCAAGTATGAAATACATCGAGGTTATTGTTGAAAAAGTGTCAAAAGGATCGTGGAAACCTTGCAAAAGCCAAACAAGAATTCCACTTTACCTTTAAAAGACAAAGTGACCGTTAAGAAGTTGAAATGACATATTAAGGAGTGAAGGTCGAGGGTGATCTTTTCATTTTCATTTGTCAAACGGAGCTTTGTACCTCACTTGGCATCAAAACAAGGATTCGGGTCAAATTGCAGTAATTTGCCCTGTCTATAGCCGAGCGACGCGCCTGCCATTTCGCGTGACGCGCCTGGGAGTGAGTTTACACGGGCGGTCAGTGTTGGCATGACGTGCCTGTACAAACGCGCGACGCGCCTGTACACGGCGCCCGCCCGACCCGACACCCGACCCGACAGGGCCACCTGTAGGTAAAATGCGCACCGTTCTTTCTCTGAGGAGTGTCGCGCAAGCCTAAGGAACTCCAGAGCCACCTTCAGCGCCTAACAAGAGTTGTGCTTCGTGTTTTGAGGTATTTACACACTTTTCCCCTAAAATTTGTGACTGTTTGATGGTATTTGGAGCCAAAATGAGGTTTGAAACGAGCTTATTCACTGATTAAACTGCTACAAATTTTCACCACTCTACATTCAAAAATTTCAAAACCTCGTCGCCATAGCTGAAGAAATAGTGTTTGCTGCGTGAGATTTTGAGGTGTAAAGCTGTAATAAAATGATGGTTTTGTCATTCAAAAGCACCTACAGGAGATAACTGGTTTTGAAACTAAGAGCAGGATGTTTTCACTTTAAAAGGATCAGGGATCCTACACTTTCACAAGCATCAATGGACAGAGGTTAAATCCATAAACTACAGAAAGGGTAGTTTACTCCTGAGTTTTTCAACTTGACTATTTTTGTTCATTCAAACTTATTTCAACACAAGTTGGTATTCAAGATAGGACAGAGGTTTTTCCTACAAATAAACAGTGTTTTGGCTTAAAGGGAGTTTGTTGATTCAAGATCTTTGACTGCAACCTCCAAGGAAACCTCTAAAGAGGTAAAAGGAAAAATTTTGTATAAAGAGACAGGGCTTATATCTAAAGGAAAGCTTTTCACACTATCTTCAGATTGATAAATGGATGTTGCTTATAAAGTAAAAGTCTTTTTCTGCCAAAGCCAGGGGGTTAATTTATAAAGATCCATTGATTGTTTTAAAAGGAGAAAACTCACATAACCTCTGCCTAAAAACTTTGGAGTCTTTCAAACTCTGTCATCTTTGCTCAGGACTGTGACAGTGACTATTTAATAGCACTAAGGGTTGATTTCACATATGCAAGTTAGTTCAATGTTGGCACACTTATACAAGGCAGAGTTTTAATAATTGCAAAATCTCCCATGGGAAAAGAGTAAGAGGTATTGAGTGACATCTTAAAACTCACAAGAACAAGGTGATCAAAGCACTTCTCATAGCAAACTCATTTTAGCAGTTTACCTTTCTTTTTCACTGTATTATTTCCTACTGAGAAGTTGTTGACTGAGTTATTTTCAAGGTGGAAGGCCACTTTCTGAAGAGCAGGTTTTTGATGATTGAATTTTACCTTGGAGACAGAGATACAGGTGTGTTGATTGGCCTCTAACAAAATCACAAGAAGAGTGATCTCTTAACACTGTGTACAGGAAATTTACACAATAGTCTGTCTCCTCTTTTACTGTATGGTACCCTATAGAGAAATCTGTTGACAGAGATATTCTAAAGGTGGACAGGACTTTTTCTGAAGAGCAGAGGTTGTGTGTTACAAAGAAACTTGTTGCAAATCATCCAAATCACATTGTTTCTCTGTCAAAGCAGTAAAGTGACACAGTTTGACTCCAACAGGACATTTTACACACAGTGAAGGCAGTTTGCCTCTTCCAAAGCATATTCAGGTCAAAATGCCTCCAAGGCAAGACAACAGGAGCGGTCCACATAAAAGATATGAGCCCATCTCTACAGAAGAGATTAATGCTCATCCATCTGTACTTTTCAACTTCCATGAAGTAGGTTGCCTTGATTTCTGCCAGAAGATAGAAGAAGTCAAGAGTTTTTCGCCATTAACACACTTGTGCGCCCTGAGATTCAAAGAAAAACACTTCCAAGTGGTGGGTCTTGATTTCAAAATTTCTCCAAGGTATGTGTCCAAGGCCACCAAGATCCCGTATCATGGCGAAAAATGGTTTAAACAAGCTCATCTTGACTTAGAGGATTACAAACCTTTCATCAAGTCTGAACATAGAGAGGTTGTCACTACTATTTTCCCTTTTTCATATCTCCTTGACAGCTATGCTCCGCTTATGAAAGTCATAATGAAATATTTCACTTGTGAAGGGAGGTTTAATCGAATTTATGCCTACCATGTCCGATTATTGATGCATTTTACCAGAAGCAGGAAACTAAACCTCCCTTACTTTTTGTTCAAAAGCATAGAGAAAATGGCATCTACTGTCCAGAAGAAGGCCCCACCTTAGCAAATCCCTTCTCTTTTTCATCATTCTTTGATCAAGATTATCTTCTTATACCAGCTAGAGAAGAAAGAGGTTCCATGGGATTTATTCATCAGCCATCTGGACTTCTCTACTGTTCCTCCTGTTCATGTGCCTCCCACTCATCATATCCATCGCTCGGTACCTTTGTCTAGTAGGCCTACTCCTAGAAGGCTCAGAATGACTACTGGACAGCCAAGTCAACAGGAGGAAGGAGAGGACAGTAAACAGCAGCAAGAGGAAAGGGATGAGGGACAGCAGCAGATAGATGATGAAGGACAGCAGGTCCATGATGAGGGATAGCAGCAGTTAGATGATGAGGGATAGCAGGTCCATGATGAGGGACAGCAGGTCCATGATGAGGGACTTCAACAGTTAGATGATGAGGAACAGCAGCAGTGCAAGATGAAGAACATCAGGTTAGGCAGGAAGTTGAGACACCTCTTGAGCCACAAATTGAACAAGACATTGATGAAGAGCAGCAAGCTAATACTGGCGAACAGGGGCAGCAAAGTGAACAGCCAGGAGAAGATATCCAGCAGCCTCAAGAAGAGCAACAAGTTCATGAAGATGTCAAAGGTAAAACAGTTGTGCCTCCTCCTCTCAAAATAGCAAAGCTCAGCACAGCAAGGAAAAGAGGGACTAAAGCTGCCACCCTAACAGTGACAAAGATTGTTCCTAGCAAGTTCCTAGCAAGAGGAAATCGCCCAAAAGGACACCTTCTAGCATGCCAAGGAGGAAAAGTGCCAGATTGGCTTTCAAAGGTAAAAGTAAAGTTGGAGAAAGTACAAAGCATGGAGGTGAATTAGCTATCATCCCTATCCAAAGCGATGACAGTGATAATGAGGCCCGCCTTCTTGAAAATCTCCTAATCCATAAGGAAGGACAAATTGAGGCATTAGAGCAGGATCTTCAAAGGGCAAGGAATTTCAACCACTTCTTGGAGATTGAAAACAAACAAATGAATATGCACACAGCTGTTCATGAGGCACGGGCGATTAAGTATAAGAAAGAGGCAGCAAAGGCCCAAGCGAGGATAGAAGAACTCATTGGTGAGTTTGATGAGGAGGAGGAGGAATACCAGCCTAGGCGGAAGAGGCCTAGGACCATCGGGCTTAAAAGAGCCTTGGAAAAGCAGAGAGCAGAAGAGCAAGCCTAGCTCCAAGCCTTCCCTCTCACTGCACTCCTTGAGCAGGAAATTGAAGAAAAAAAAGAGGCTTGGCTTGAAAGAGCTAACAAGCATTTGGAAATGAAGCTTGAAAAGGCGAATAGAGATTTAGAGCTGCAGAGGAAGAGGACACATCACTTCCAAAAGCTGAATCAGTTTGCCCGGCGCAAACTAAACGCAGCCCAAGAGAAATTGCAGAGGGCAAAGGGGAAGCGCCTAGCACGGAAAGAAGGGAAAAGCATATCAGCCCTTGATATTTTGGCCTCAGCTTCGGAGCATGTTGCTATGGACCCTTGAGGGTCATGCATGCCAATTTTGAGCCTATTTCGGCAACTTTTTGTTTTTTGGCATTTTTTGGGTTTTTGGTCAAAAACTCATAATTTCTCCATTTCAGTTTGAGGAGTTTTCAAGGGAGGAGGATGATACCGATGGATGCCATAATTCTATGAGCAGGTCTCCAGAGATTTTTAGAGCATTTGGAGATCATTTTCCCCCTCAAATTGGCAGAAAATGCCCTCTTTTTGCACATTCTGCCCGCCATATCAGCAGTCTGCTATTTCCTGGTTTTTTACACACAGGTATAGTTTTGGATGACTTCTAGGCCTCATATTGAGATGGTTTCAGTTGCGCCGGAAAGTAGACACAGAGAGATTTCCAACGAGCCATCATGAGCCTCATTTCGACATCGGGAAGGCTGCCTATTGCCTCCAGCAAGTCAGGGAACCTTTTTCAGGCATAAATATGAAGTATTTTTGTAATTTTTGAACCTCAAAAATCTGCTTTTCCCAAATGTGCGTTTAGCTATTTTTATACTTGGGAAATGATGTAAAGTCAATATAATTTCCATTTTTAGAAGTTTTTTAGATATTTTATGGGATATTTTGTGCCTTGGGCTTTGCAAAGCCTCAAGGACAAGTTTAGATATTTTGACTTGGCCAATGGGATAGCTAGTTGCTCCATGAGGTTTTCCTCCCTCAAGCCTACTTATTCCATGGGTTTCATTGTAAATCAGAGGCTGAACTTGAGAGAAGAATCAATATATTGGTCATATGAGCTTTGAAGAACATACTTGTGTTATGATTTTTGGACTGTCTCTTGGATGCTTTGATGAATAATGAAGGATTGGTGATGGATTCCATGACATGGTAGAATGGTATAGTGTTTCTTGCTATGTTTTTGTCTTCTAGTTTTCATTCATAATACATGCTTCTTGCTGCTATAGATCAGTAGAGATTAGTTTTGAGATATGCCCATGGAGGCACCTCAAAATTCCTGAATCTTCATAGCTTGATGTTTTCTTCTTCCTTAGTTATACTAAAGAATCCTTAACTGCTCTTTAGTAACTTAAGGATATTGTTTGCTAGTTTTATTTACAATTTCTATGCATGTTGAGTAGGATGTATGGTGTGACCTGCTTACCTATAAGCTATCCATAGTTCTGTCCATGAAACTATCTCTTTGACTGATTAGTTTATCATCTTGTTGAACCAAGGAGGCCTAGTCCCGATCTAGCCCTTTGCCTAAAAATATGAAAGCTTGTTTGTCCAAGTGCCCAATAACTTAAAGACTGTGTTTAGGCATTCCGGCATAGTTTATGAGTTGTTAGTTTGTCTTATGTGTTTTCCCTAAAGTCTGATAGCCATTTCCCAAAGTTAGAGGGTCTTATACCTCTATGTATGGCTGGAATGTTTGATTTCTATGTATTAATTAGCTCATGGTTGCATTTAGCATGATTAATGGCTTTCTATAACATGTTTATGTCTGCTATAAACTAGTTACACTTGAAATCCCTTGTCTTTCACAAACTTATTGTCCATTTAATCCATTTTTCCCAAAGATCCCTTCTACCGTGAATCAAATCGGCCCTACAACAGCCTTACATCATCATCTCATAGCTTCCTTGACCTGTTTGACCCCATAGCCCAATTGATCTGACTTCTTGTTATCCATTTTTATATCTTTGATCAGTTTTATCCCTCACAAACTTAAAAAACCAAAAATCAAAAAACCCACTTCATAACTAGCCTAATATCAGAACTCCACAAGCAAACACACTGACATCTTTTACACATATAGAGAGAGCCCTCTCTGATTCCAGGAAGGCTAGGTCCTTGGGCTCCAAAGCTTGGTTTGATGTTACATCGTCATTTGGCTCGCCAATTGGCCAAATCACGGGACCCTAACAATACTGAATGTTTCAGTTGTTTGTTTGCACTAAGTAGCATAGCTGATCTTACTCTTAAAACGCTCTTCCAAAATATCATAATGATGGGTAGGAGATAGTTGTGATGTCTTAGTTTTTAAATTGCTTTCAGTCTTTATGTTTGCATTTTCACTGAATTGTATAGCCAAGATTGTTCTAGTAAGCTCTTCCAAAATACCATTCATGATGGACAAAACAGGCTGTAGAATCCCATAGATTAATGCATGATAACTTAGTTAGGGTACTCCGGAGTCAAATTGCATTCAATTCACGCTCTGTTATTCTGTTTTAAGTTTGATAATGGCTTGTTAGTTCAGCACTGTTTTAGACTAGTGACATCTTAGTTCAGTTTTAGCTTAAGCTCATTGTATTTTCATTCCACATTTAGTTGTCATCCATTGCATATTAGATTACATTAGTTGTTAAACTTAAACAATACGGCCTTCATTATTTACAAAATCTCTTTTGTTCCAAATCCATAATTGACTCATAACCATCTGAACAAAAGACAATATCATCTCAAGGCCTGAAGTACTTTTGCAACTTCTTCATAAACAAAACCTTTCCTCAAAAGACTACTTTAGAAAAGAAATCCATAACTTTTGAATAAGGTTTAGTGATGTTAAACTAAGTTGCAGAATAGAATTAGGAGCTAGTCTTAGAGTAGAGATCTTATGATGTTAATAATATTTTTCTCCAAATATGTCTCAACAAATCTTTAATCATGGATAAAATGTTGTATCATTATAAGCTGATTGTTTAATTGTTTAATTAGGAGAATTTGTATACTTAGCTGACCATTTCTCAAGCTCTCCCAAAATACCTTTGATGAAAGAATTGGACAAGTTAAGTTTATGTTTTGATTCATTTTCTTGAAGTCATTATCAAGCTTTGTATTCTGCTTAGTCATAGTTTAGGTTTGATTCTATTTCAGTTTTTGCATTTGCATTTGTCATTTGTCATCAACCAATTAGGCTTCACTCTGTTTTTAACAAGTAGCTTCTTTCCACTAGCTTTTTAGTCATTTTCCTTGTGAACATAAAAACCATCAAAAGACCAAAAACATCATAAATCCTCATAAAAGACCAAAAACATCATAAAACACTAAACACAACGCATTAGGAAACAAACACCTAGGCACATACAGTGCACTTCACTTCAGCAGTTTACCAACCCTGGTTGACAATTAAATGAACTCAATTTAGGAGACTAGGTTGAGCACAAACATTATAAATACTCTTAGAAGATTCAAATGGTCATGTGATTTCAACCGCGACAAATGGTCATCCACGGTGAAGCAGCGTCGTAGTGAAGACTCGTATGAAGTTGGCACCCTCACACCCATTATAACTTCCTTTTCCAAGGAAATATTGTCTTTTTTTAAATCCATGGGACATCACCTTATTTTAAAACCCATGAATTAGAGGGACCAACACCTACCTCTGATCCCATACTTTCTAATTGTCTTGGCCAATGTTTCCTTTTCATTTTTGAAGTAATAAGATATTTCCTAACAGCCAATGTGTCACTTTGTTTCGATGATATGTGTCTCCATAAAGAAGATGAAACATTTTTAAATATATGCATGGGATCTAATAAGTGGGTAATCTTAAGATTCTCCCAATATGGGAGGTTATAAAAGATAAATTTCCTTTTCATCCCAATGGGAAATTTCCCAACATAGGTTTTGAATAATTCTAGATCATCGAACATAGGCTTCCCATTTTAATCGAACGTTTCTATGAAATCCTTCTCCTTCTCTTTCTCATATGCTCTAATTCATTTAGCTGGTGTCATTATTGGAGGCCTTTGGGTTCTCTCTCATTTACCATTGAAAGCGGATTCTGCTCTTCTATAAGGGTGTTCTTTTGGGAGGATATCTTGAGTCCCAAACTTGCATCTTTCCTATACACCTTTCTATACTTTTTCCATTTACGTGGACCTCCTAAGTCATCAACATCATTTCATATTAATCATAAAAGAGAATTTAAAGTGGTTTTTAACTATGTTTTGTGTCTGTTGTTTGAATTAGATTTTTTCTCATTTAGCTGCGGAATCTTGTCACTTTCCGCAACTGCATCAACTTTCCGCAACCATTTTGTTAAAGTCTATATTGCAGGTGTCTTCAGGCAAATCGAGCCACATGGGCAAGTTGGAAATGATATGGACATGGACCGAGTCCTACTGGCTCAGTCGAATTCACCAAAGAAGGTCGTGGTCAAAGATAGTCAAGCGGTGGTCAACCTAAGAATCCTACAGTGACAGAACTCTATTTTTCACCACGTGAAGACTTGCGTGGACATTTCTAAATCACAGGGGACATATCAACACCTGTGAACGGCTCCATAAGCTGAATCCAACGGCCACTCTCCATAGATTTAATCTTCACGGCAGCCATAATGCTAGATTTCTGGACGTGGTTGTTCACGTGTCTTTTATCAGCGCAGAATGTAGTAAATTAGTTATGTCATCCTCTGTTATAAATAATGCGTTCTCATACACATAGTAGTTAGCTACTGTAATGTAATTTTTGTTGAAAAGAAAGCCACTATGCTGTGACATTATTTCCTTGTTATGACTGCATTTTAAATATATGATAAGACTCTGTTCATAAGTATAATTCATGGTTGATAGTTGTTGCCCGAGGATTGTGCAGAGGGCCCCTGCACATGCCGAGGTTTTGTTTATTGCTGTATAGTTTCATTTTTTATTTCCTTACGTTCATTATGCCATAGTAATTCATGTGTACATATCACATCTCTTATGGTATTAATGTTTTATCTCTGTCCATAGTCTTTCATGCTTTATACTGCTGTTAACTGATCAGTGTTTTTGTTCCAAATTACAATAGGCAGCCCGGCCATTTGCACATAGTTTTAAAATGACTAATGACATGGAATCAGTCTTGTCCTTCTGCTAATTTATTTTTCTTAGCTTCTAATTCCAGCACTGTTTTATTTATTTCAGTTTTGTACATTTGCTTTATTAGTTAGATTAGATATTAAATTGCTCATGTCATTATCAGTTACCTCCGAAAGCCATAGCGAGACTAATGGTGAGGGATTGAAGTATGAGTGTGTATGTTTCGGGGAAAATCACCCTAGAGGTTTGTTGGGCTAAAAACCTCCACAGAGCAGGGCATGCTACTTAAGAAGGACTCACACAACCATACATGTTCATGAAAAACTAAATAGAGCAGATCAAGGAACTTACCTGTAGGTCCGACGATTGAAGCAGATCCCGCGGGGTCCAAACCCCCAGCAACCCTTCTTCCTTCTTAACCTGAAATACAAGAAGAAACAAGCACGAAGAATTGGTTGTACAGCATATATCTACTCTAAATGTTAGTGAAATCCATGTGAAACATTAGATAAACCATAATAAATTCTTAAATAACAATATTCTCACATATGAAAGCGGACACTAACACGTATATTTCGGGAAAAAGATGGTTCTTCTGTATTATAAATAGCATGTACAGAAATAACGAGTGGAGAGATCACCTGAATCCTTCCACGATCTTCGAGCAGACCATCGTCTGGATCTGTCCCGCCCTTGCCTCGCTAAGATTCCTTCCGAAATGGTGCATACGAGATGACATATAGAGAGATGAGCATCTCCAGGAAACAAGGGTTTCCTGTAATGAACTGGGAAGTGCAGGAGGCATAGGAATTTAGACTTGGATAGAGGATTTCAACAGAGTATAAAGACACTGCAGGAACAGGTCTCCATAGACAGAAAGGACTAAAAAGCCAAGAAATCCAAAATTTCAAAATCTACCTAGGTATACACAACTTTACAGTTTAGTAACAAGTGTGCATACGCGACTGTGCTAAAGGAAACCCGCGTATACGTGACTCCCTTTAACAAAAAATGCATGTATACGCGACTGTGTGCAGAAAAACCCGTGTATATAAAGATAAAAAATGAAAAACAAAAAGGATAAAGCCTGGATAAGAAACCAGGACTTTAGTCTGACTGAGAAAGAGTAAACTGGACTGGAAATAAAAGTTAAAACTGTTGGAAACCTATCAAACAGCTGAAACCACCCAACAGGGGAATCACAAGAATGTGATCCCCAGTGGATTCGCCAGTTCTGTTTCAGGGAAAATCACCCTAGAGGTTTGTTGGTCTAAAAACCTCCACAGAGCAGGGCATGCTACTCAAGAAGGACTCACACAACCATACATGTTCATGAAAAACTAAATAGAGCAGATCAAGGAACTTACCCGTAGGTCCTACGGTTGAAACAGATCCCGCGGGGTCCAAACCCCCAGCGACCCTTCCTCCTTCTTAACCTGAAAGACAAGAAGAAACAAGCATGAAGAACTGTTTGTACAGCATATATCTACTCTAAATGTTAGTGAAATCCATGTGAAACATTAGATAAACCATAATAAATGCTTAAATAACAATATTCTCACATATGCAAGCGGACACTAACACGTATATTTCGGGAACAATATTGTTCTTCTGTATTATAAATAGCATGTACATAAATAACGAGTGGAGAGATCACCTGAATCATTCCACGATCTTCAAGCAGACTGTCGTCCGGATCCGTCCCGCCCTTGTCTCGCTAATATTCCTTCCGAACTGGTGCATACGAGATGACATATAGAGAGATGAGCATCTCCAGGAAACAAGGGTTTCCTGTAATGAACTGGGAAGTGCAAGAGGCACAGGAATTTAGACTTGGATAGAGGATTCCAACAGAGTATAATATCAATAATTTCTCTCCCCCTTAGACCATGCACATGAGGAGCTTTTATACTCCCTCAAAGTAGTTTCAACAGTTGGAAACAGTTGGCCACGTGCTGGGGTGGTTTAACTACCAGAGTAACCATCAACCCAACTCGAAAATAGGGATTTTTTATATATTTTTTAATGATTTTAATGGCATACGCGGAAAATCACATGTGTACTCACGTATACACGCGGAAAAGTCTGGGCATACCCGCGTATGGGGATTTTAACACTGTTTTTTAGTGAATTTTGTCCAAGTCTGTAGGAATGGGTGCCCAAAGCCATAAAAGCAATCATGAATCATATGAAGGTGAAAAATGATGCTATAATAGTGTAGTTTGATATTAGTTTATTTTTCTGCAAGTTAGATATTAAATTGCTCATGTCATTATCAGTTACCTCTGAAATCCATAGCGAGACTAATGGTGAGGGATTGAAGTATGAGTGTGTAATTTGATATTAGTTTATTTTTTCTGCAAATTAGATATCAGATTGCTCAAGTTGTTTATGATTACCTCCGAAAGCCATAGCGAGACTAATGGTGAGGGGTCAGAATATGAGTTGATGTAATTTGATTTTAGCTTTACTTTGTTTGCAATTCTTGGATTTCTTTGAGTACAGTTTCTTTTGTATTTAGACAGCAGCAAGGGTAATGAGTTTCATGATCAATAGTTCATTGTTTGTTTGATTAGTATAGTGGCACATTTTCATTTTCTTTTAAGAATTAATTTTGTCATTTCATGTTTTAAAACCCTTTTGAAGTTTGAAGTTTGGGAAATAATTATAAACGACATCATTGCCTTGAACATTTATATCCATACTTGTCTTTTATAATTTCCATCTCACATTAGGAAACCAACCAAGATAAAAACCCCCAAGATAAATATATAAAAAAAAAAACCAAAAACGACAAAAAGTAAGAGATAGGTTATCTTGCACATATAGTGCGCCACACTTCATCAACTTACGAATCCCGGATTTACAAATTAATGTAGCAATTTAGGACACACTAAATTGACCAAAAATTTTGGCGCCGTTGCCGGGGAAGTGTAACTAGGTAGCCAATTTCTTTAAAAAAAAAACAATAAAAATAAGGGAAAATTTGATAACTTCTTGAAGTATGCTCTCCTCTTGCACCTAGTGTGATCTGGAGGATCAGAAAAGAGAGTTATTGGTTCAATAATTTCTTAAGTATGCTCTCTTCTTGCACTTAGTGTGACCTGGAAGATCAGAAAGAGAATTATTAGCCCAACTTAAAAATTAAAAAATGACATGCATAGAGCAAGAGATTCTAGGGGAAGGTTTATAGCTAGAGCCAAGAGTTCGATTTTCACAACTCCATCTTCTTCAAGACATAGACAAGATTCACCACCATATACCCCTAGCCTTAAGATTCCTGGAATTCAAGGAGCAGCTGAACTAGAGGATTCTCCTACACCGTCTACCAAATCTCATTTAGAAGAAGACCCTTTCTTTACTTCTACAGGAGAGTATATTGTAAGTAAAGAAGTAGAATCACCTGAAGAAGAAAAGGAAGAAACTCCCTTTCATCCTCCCTTGATATAAGAACCAGAGGACTTTGAGGACTTTAAGGAAACTATCATGGCAGAGAAAGTAGTAGATGGATTTGGAGGTAGAGGTAGAGGTAGAGGAGGAGGAAATAATGGAGGCAACAATGGTGGAGGTAATAGGGAAGGAGACAACTTGTTTGGATTCCCCATAGTTGATGAGGAAACTCATACAACGATGAAAAAAATCTCACCATCTATCCTCCCCAACTTTTATAGATTGCGAAGTGAGGATACTGAAACATTTCTGTTTGAGTTTGAAGTTGTGTGCCGAACCTATGACTATATGGAAGACTCTCAAAAACTCAAACTGTTTCCTTCAACATTGAAGGGAGCCAATCAAGGTACTGCACGAATCCCAAGTGTGATAATGTGTGCTGACGTCGAACGCATCGGAAACCACTCAGTCAAAGACCCATAATGATGATCAAATGCTGAGCACAAGGTCACCTATCAATGATGGAAATAGGGCCAGGGTGCAGCTCTAGGTTTGCTCTCAGAGCAATGTGTCGTAGTCGATAAGAGACAAACCCGCCAGCAAGAAGTCAATGGGGACCTTCTCAAACCAGCACGAGCAGAAGACCAAAACATCTGATGTGATAGAACAAGATACTGACAAGACTGGGAAGGCCGACTGAATAATGAGTCAAAAGACACCGTAGAATGGCCAACTCTGGTTATAATTCCCTTGAAAAAAAGCACGACTCATGATGACCATGGCAGTAAAAAGTGACACTGTATAAGCCTGTTATGCAAGAGGCAGAACAAACTCTCCATATGATTGGAAGAGATAACCAACCGGGGGAGGACTGACAAGTGAAACATGGTAAAGGTTGGACCTAGGTCAAAAACTAAAACCATCCCAAATGAAGGAAATATATAAGTATATGTGCTTTGTTCAAGGGCGACAAACTGACTCTGTACTGCCATCAAAACAACGAAGATACATCCCATTCCCGCTTTTTTTGTTATATTTGATTTTTTTGTCTTTTTCATATAATAAGCCTAAAAAGGAATAAAAGAATGCTATGGTACAATGGATAGAATGAGTATCAAGAAACAGATGCACTAGTTCCTGGGACTGGAACGATCCTATGCTCAATGCAAGGTGGCGGAAACTGGTAAGCGATACTCAGAGGAATGTTCCATCCATGGGTAAAAATGGTGTCAAGTCGTGATAGTTAAAGTGCATGCAATGGTTAACTTCTACAAATAGTCAAGGTCAAAAGTTGGCTTAAACATCGAGTCCAAATGAAGCCGGCTAAAGGCCAGGATAAACAAGTAGCCAATATGCAATGCAATAATACAACTCAACAACACCAGGGAGCCTCTAGGGTAATAGCCAAAAAAATGATAGTGAGGAAGAAGAAGAATGAAGCTTCCTCACGTAAGTCATGGCGGGACTAAAGAGGACTCCCGAGCCTACATAAAATGCAGCATGGGCAACAAGTGATAGCGTGGAACTAACTAGGAAGCCCATGTAAAGGAAGGCTCT
Organism: Pinus albicaulis; assembly: GCA_034641835.2. Classification (NCBI taxonomy): domain Eukaryota; kingdom Viridiplantae; phylum Streptophyta; class Pinopsida; order Pinales; family Pinaceae; genus Pinus; species Pinus albicaulis. Next base: position 50,553 of record JAXQQM020068062.1, on the reverse strand, counting down.
ACCACCAAGTCATGATTAAATAATCGGCGAGTGAAATGGGTGTAATAGTCATGACCTGATGGGATCGACCCTATGCAAAGTGATCAGTATGGAGGCTAGTATGCAAGATGCAGCAGAAAGTGATTTCCCTAACCTATATGCCAGTGAAGATCATATACCTGCCGTGACGAGTCAGTAATCATGGATCAAAAAACCGGGAAAAATCTCAAATTCATCAAAATGTACCTAAAAACATACCAAACTGGGCACTTCCAAGCATTCGAGTTATGCAGCTTAAGATAGATCGAAAAAATAAGCATAACAAATTTTTGCGAAAATTTTCAACTTTTTAGCCATAAATAGACAAATTACCTCATATTTGGTTCATTATTACATTGTTGATTTGGAAAAAAGTGCTCTGGAGCAAAAACTTCTTTCGTCAAATCAGGAGCAACAGACCGTCAAATCACACCGAATTTGTCAGGTAAGCTCATCAATCATCTTTGCAAATCATTTTGTCCATTCATAAATTAAAATTTAGTAATTTTCACCATAGAAACCCTTGCTAAAAATCACGAGTTTGCGCATACACGGGTTGGTAACAATAAAGTCGCGTATACACACGACTCTGCATAAATAAAGTCGCGTATGCGCAGGCCCAAATGAAAAATGCGTAGCTAATGAAGGATTTATTGAATTTTGACAGGATGACCATATCATGGAGAGAGCGTGAACACAGTGCAATTGATCAAGAAGTCTTGCGAGATCGAGCATCGCTAAATATTCTTCGGAATTGCAGTTTGCTCAAATTTTTCAAAATACCAAATATGAAAAGCAATGTTTGGTTGCTTGAAATGCTCGTGAACTATTGGGAACCGGAAGAGGATTGCTTTATGATAGATCAGATGCCTGTACACATTGAAGTGGAAGACATATATTTTATCACTGGACTCTCCCGGAGGGGGGAACCAATAGACTTGCACGGGAAGCCCTTGGGAGGGCTAACCGTGGAAGATTACGTCCACGTGTACTGCGTAGAGGGTTCCAAGAAATTTGGAACTCAAATTGCAATTAAAGATTTAGGAGATTTGCACATGAAAATCCTCCTTTTCACCATTGGCAGAGTGATAGGATCTGCCTCCCTACACCAGGTGTCCAGGACGCAAATGAGCATAGTAGTGGAATGCTTAACTCATGTATATGATTGGTGCACAGCCCTATTACTGAACATGAAGCAACAATTGACCTCAATTCGCCAAGTAAAGACAAAACATTTTGGATACGGTACAATTTTGATGACATTCTTCTTCGAGAAGATACCAGCATTGAGACCCAGAGTGATCTCTACCATCAGCAGCCCGAGAGACCCAAGAATTGCCCGTTGGGCAGATATGATGAAGAGATTAGGGGGAAGTGAAGTTCCCCGGACCACTTGGGATGATGAGTTCTTCCTTTGGTGGGGGGAACAAATCATCGCTGTGGACGACTATCCCTATGCTGGGATGGACTTTCGTGGAGATCCAGATCTTGTCCTTCCACCAGGCACGGCATGGGGGACAATCGGTAAGTTTGCAAAAGTTTTTGACTTATATAATTTTCTGAATTTTTTCAAATACGTATGAAAAATGAAAAACAAACATGTTTTTAATTGGAGTCATAATGAATTACAATGTAAACATGATCATGATACAGATATTGGACCAGTTCAACCTAAGGGTTTCCCGCGACACAAGCGTCGCCGAGGCGAAGCGGATACAGTGGATTCATACAGGACCCTCCAGGTTGTACAGAGGAACTTGGAGGGATTAACCCGCCAAGTACCTATGGTTGCCGTGGAAGATCTGCCAGAAGCCATCCAGAGACAGGTGGTAGGAGTGCCCCGAGACTGGGTACGGTTATTCCACCGAGTTGCCACCGCGATTATGTTCTATAGGAACACCACTTCTGGGTAGGGACCTCAGGAGTAGATAGATATGATGTATCATATGACTGTATATTTTTGAGACTGAACATGATCGGGCATAAGTCCAAATTTTGTATGACCTTATGGATCCAGATTTTGTAAAGTTTTTGAACACTCTGATGATATATATACAGCGATGTTTGATGTGATGTGATAAATGTATCAAAATGTATGATGTTTTTGATGATTAAATTTTATTGTATGGAATGATTAATATGCCAATCCAGTGCTTGATTAGCTAATGAGTCTGCCAACCAATTGTCAGCTCGAGGAATATGAATGAAAGTTAAAAATTGAAATGATATTTGTAACAAACGTACCCTCAAGAACAACCGTAATAAAAATGGATCTCGAACCCGATAAGTATTGTTCAACTGCGACACCACCAGCTGAGAGTCCAAGAAAACTACCAACGAATAAACACCCAAAGATATTGCCTCCGAGAGTAGATAAACAACTACAGTGTATTATGCTATATTATTAGAAGCAGGAAATGCAGACCCCTCTTGATACTAACAGCTGACCAGATGGATAATGAAGCACCCAAGCCACGGAAGCTAAGTTTCGGGTGTGTCTACTAGCACCATCGGTGAAACCAAAATTACTCATGACATCCAAGACAACCTGCCAAAGCAGATCAAAAACATCACCAACCCATCAAAGATCGAAAATCAACCAGATATGCACAAATCAAAAAACTACTATATACAAAAGCAACATGCCAGGCCGAAGCCTAGGCATAATACTTCTTCAAATAGAGCCCATTTTGGGGCTTTGGCAACTCGTTCCCTTCGAAATCAACCAAGGTATACACTCCTTTCTTAAGGACATTTTTAATGATGAAGGGGCCATACCACATAGACTTAAACTTTCCTGCCCCCATGGCATCTTTTTCTTGGGCATAGACCAAAACAAGGTCACCTTCCGAAAAAACCCTGGGTTTGACTGCCTTATCGTACTGAGCTTTAACTCGGTTTTTATGCACTTCACTCATCGTGGCGGCATCCCGACGCTGCTCATCGAGATGTTCCAGATGAATGAGTCGTTCTTCAAGACTAGAAGTGTCAGGAAGAATTTCAACAGCTAATTTAAGAGAAGGAATCTGGCATTCAATGGGAAATACGGATTCCAACCCGTGCACTAGCTGAAACGGAGTAAAGCCAGTTGCAGTTTTCACTGACGTCGTGTATGCCCAAAGTGCAGGATATAGCATAATATGCTAGTTGGATCTAGCTTTATCGATTGTCCTTTGAAGAATTGTCTTCAAGGATTTATTCACGGCTTCCACTTGCCCATTGGCTTGAGAATAATACGGAGATGAATGCTCCTGCCGGAAACCCAATTTGAGAGCCAACTCAGCCATCATACTATTCTGAAAATGACTACCATGATCAGTGACAATCTCTCTAGGAATACCAAAACAAGCAATAACCTGGTTAAACAGAAAAAGAGCTGCAGTCTCACCAACATTCCCAAAAGTAGGCATAGCCTCGTCCCACTTCGTAAAGTAGTCTACTGCTACAATAATGTACTTGTGACCTTTAGCCGAAGGCGGGTTACAAGTAGTATAATCAATACCCCACTTTGTAAAGGGACCGACAGTAATGACTGGAAAAAGCGGAGCTGGATGAGTGCGCATTTTTCGAGTATAGACTTGACACAGATGACACTTTTTGACCGACTCCATACAATCTTTGAAAATCGAAGTCCAAAAGTACCCAGCACGCAAGATTTTTTGGGCTGTAGCAAGCCCAAATAAATGACCACCACAAGCTCCACTGTGGGAATCATTCAGCATAGCCTCAGCTTCTTTGAGATTTAAGCAGCATCTCAGGATTGAATCAACCCCTCGACGGTATAAAGCATCACCAATAATCAAATAATTCTTGGCCAAGTAACGCAACTTATGATGCTCATCTTTCAAAAGACACTGCAGGAATAGGTCTCCATAGACAGAAAGGACTAAAAAGGCATGAAATCCAAAATTTCAAAATCTACCTAGGTATACGCAACTTTACAGTTTAGTAACAAGCGTGCATATGCGACTGTGCTAAAGGAAACCCGTGTATACGCGACTCCCTTTAACAAAAAATGCATGTATACGCGACTGTGTGCAGAAAAACCCGTGTATATAAAGGTAAAAAATGAAAAACAAAAAGAATCAAGCCTGGATAAGAAACCAGGACTTCAGTCTGACTGAGAAAGAGTAAACTGGACTGGAAATAAAAGTTAAAACTGTTGGAAACCTATCAAACAGCTGAAACCACCCAACAGGGGAATCACAAGAATGTGATCCCCAGTGGAGTCGCCAGTTATGTTTCGGGGAAAATCACCCTAGAGGTTTGTTGGGCTAAAAACCTCCACAGAGCAGGGCATGCTACTCAAGAAGGACTCACACAACCATACATGTTCATGAAAAACTAAATAGAGTAGATCGAGGAACTTACCCATAGGTCCTACGGTTGAAGCAGATCCCGCGGGGTCCAAACCCCCAGCAACCCTTCTTCCTTCTTAACCTGAAAGACAAGAAGAAACAACCACGAAGAACTGGTTGTACAGCATATATCTACTCTAAATGTTAGTGAAATCCACCTGAAACATTAGATAAACCATAATAAATGCTTAAATAACAATATTCTCATATATGCAAGCAGACACTAACACGTATATTTCGGGAACAAGATGGTTCTGTATTATAAATAGCATGTACATAAATAACAACTGGAGAGATCACCTGAATCCTTCCACGATCTTCGAGCAGACCGTCGTCCGGATCCGTCCCACCCTTGCCTCGCTAAGATTCCTTCCGAACTGGTGCATATGAGATGACATATAAAGAGATGAGCATCTCCAGGAAATAAGGGTTTCCTGTAATGAACTGGGAAGTGCAGGAGGCACGGGAATTCAGACTTGGATAGGGAATACCAACAGAGTATAATATCAATAATTTCTCTCTCTTCCTTAGGCCATGCACATGAGGGGCTTTTATACTCCCTCAAAGTAGTTTCAACAGTTGGAAACAGTTGGCCACGTGCTGGGGTGGTTGAACTACCAGAGTAACCATCAACCCAACTCGAAAATAGGGATTTTTTATATATTTTTTAATGATTTTAATGTCATACGTGGAAAAGTACATGTGTACTCGTGTATACACGCGGAAAAGTCTGGGCATACCCGCGTATGGGGATTTTAACACTGTTTTTTAGTGAATTTTGTCCAAGTCTGTAGGAATGGGTGCCCAAAGCCATAAAAGCAATCATGAATCATATGAAGGTGAAAAATGATGCTATAACAGTGTAGTTTGATATTAGTTTATTTTTCTGCAAGTTAGATATTAAATTTCTCATGTCATTATCAGTTACCTCCGAAAGCCATAGCGATACTAATGGTGAGGGATTGAAGTATGAGTGTGTAATTTGATATTAGTTTATTTTTTCTACAAATTAAATATCAGATTGCTCAAGTTGTTTATGATTACCTCCGAAAGCCATAGCGATACTAATGGTGAGGGGTCAGAATATGAGTTGATGTAATCTGATTTTAGCTTTACTTTGTTTGCAATTCTTGGATTTCTTTGAGTACAGTTTCTTTTGTATTTAGGTAGCAGCAAGGGTAATGAGTTTCATGATCAATAGTTCATTGTTTGTTTGATTAGTATAGTGGCACATTTTCATTTTCTTCTAAGAATTAATTTTGTCATTTCATGTTTTAAAACCCTTTTGAAGTTTGAAGTTTGGGAAATAATTATAAAGGACATCATTGCCTTGAACATTTATATCCATACTTGTCTTTTAGAATTGCCATCTCACATTAGGAAACCAACCAAGATAAAAACCCCCAAGATAAATATTAAAAAAAAAAACCAAAAACGACAAAAAGTAAGAGATAGGTTATCTTGCACATATAGTGCGCCACACTTCATCAGCTTACGAATCCCAGATTGAAAAATTAATGTAGCAATTTAGGACACACTAAATTTACCAAACATTTTGGCACCGTTGCCGGGGAAGTGTAACTAGGTAGCCAAATTCTTTAAAAAAAAAAACAATAAAAATAAGGGAAAATTTGATAACTTCTTGAAGTATGCTCTCCTCTTGCACCTAGTGTGATCTGGAGGATCAGAAAAGAGAGTTATTGGTTCAATAATTTCTTAAGTATGCTCTCTTTTTGCACTTAGTGTGACCTGGAAGATCAGAAAGAGAATTATTAGCCCAACTTAAAAATAAAAAAATGACATGCATAGAGCAAGAGATTCTAGGGGAAGGTTTATAGCTAGAGCCAAGAGTTCGATTTTCACAACTCCATCTTCTTCAAGACATAGACAAGATTCACCACCATATACCCCTAGCCTTAAGATTCCTGGAATTCAAGGAGCAGCTGAACTAGAGGATTCTCCTACACTGTCTACCAAATCTCATTTAGAAGAAGACCCTTTCTTTACTTCTACAGGAGAGTATATTGTAATTAAAGAAGTAGAATCACTTGAAGAAGAAAAGGAAGAAACTCCCTTTCATCCTCCCTTGATAGAAGAACCAAAGGACTTTGAGGACTCTGAGGAAAATATCATGGTAGAGGAAGTAGTAGATGGATTTGGAGGTAGAGGTAGAGGTAGAGGAGGAGGAAATAATGGAGGCAACAATGGTGCAGGTAATAGGGAAGGAGACAACTTGTTTGGATTCCCCATAGTTGATGAGGAAACTCATACAACGATGAAAAAAATCTCACCATCTGTCCTCCCCAACTTTTATGGATTGCAAAGTGAGGATCCTGAAACATTTCTGTTTGAGTTTGAAGTTGTGTGCCGAACCTATGACTATATGGAAGACTCTCAAAAACTCAAACTGTTTCCTTCAACATTGAAGGGAGCCGCTTTGAAATGGTTCATGGGATTAGTCACCCAATGTATTAGGACTTGGAATGATATGAAACAAACATTTTTGGATAGATATCTGGACTATTGCATGCCCACCAATCATAAGGATGAGGTATTCAAAATGGTGCAAAAAGAAGATGAAAATTTGGAGGATTTACTTGAAAGATTTCAATACAACTTAAAAAGAGCAAATATGAGCAACTTAGATGAGGAAACTTTGAAAGCCCTTCTATTAAAAGCCATCAGAGATGAATGGATAGATATTTTAAACACGATGGGGAAAGGAGACATTTCTCAACTTCCACTTCGTGACATAACAGAACTATGTGTCCATCTCTCAAGAGGAAAATCTAAAACAGGAAAAGGGCCTAGGGATCCTTCTCTTATTAGGGCTAACAAATCTGCAACTGGATCAGTAAGTAGGGCAGAGATTGGTAACATGCTTGATGAATTCAAAATTGATATCTTAGGGAGCCTTAGTGAACAACTAGACACCCTTAAAATCCAAAACAAGCAGAAAGCAGAAACAGACGCTTTAGCCATCTTTTGTCCGAAATGTAGGAAGAAACATGATTTAAGGGAATGTCCCTTGGATGCAAAAGTTGTAGAAACATGTATGATTTGCTCAGAGAATCATGAGATCAAGGATTGTCCTTCAATTCCTGGACTCAAAACTGTTTTTCAAGAAGACCCAAATTCAGTAGAATCTCTCTGTTTTGTTGCAAGAAGACCTTGGCAGGGACAACAAACTCAAGGGTTTAACAACCCTATGAATTTTCAAACCCCACCAAATTGGAATCCTTGGCAACAACCTTGGCCCCCACATCAAAATTCATATCAGCCATGGGTACAAGGGATGCAAAATCCTTATGGGAGATTTGCTCAATTTTATCAATATCCTCCATCTTTTCAAAATCAACAAGCTCCACAACTTCCAAACCCAAATCTACAACTTTCATTGCCATTTCCACAACAACAACCTTCTCAACAAAATCCAAATCCTCAACTCATGCTTCCATTCCAACAAAAGACAAATCAACTTCCAGCTCAGCCATTACCAAATCCTAACAATAAAAATCCTCAGAATACTTACATGATAGAAGGACAACAATTTCCTACCTATATGATTGTTCCTCTCAATGATGTACAACTCAGGTCTGGTAGAGTTTTAGAAAAACCTTCTATATATGTCCAAGAGCAAGATACCTCTAAGGAGGACTCTCTTAAAGTCAATAAGGGTTCTGAGGAAGCATCTCTTCAAAACTTAAACATTCAAAAAGAGAAAGAAAAGTTAATTCCCACAACTCCTATAGTTGAGCACCTCCTTTCCCTGAAAGATTACAAATTGATAAAGGGGTGGAAAAACAAATTTTGTTGCCTAACTATGATTTTCTAGATGAATTAAAGAATGGTTGTATCAAAATTCCCTTGCTACAAGCTATTAGAGAGATTCCTATTCTAGCAAAAACAATAAAGGAGTTGAGTCTCAAAATACTAGGAAGGAAACTAAGAGATACAAGAAGAATCCACCTGGTAGGAAAAATTGTAGATATCATGATGGGAAAAATTACCATGCAGAAGTATGTAGATCCAGGTAGTCCAATTGTCAAGACACATATAAATGGGATAGAAATTCCAAACACATTGATTGACTTAGGGGCTGCTATCAACATTATGAGTAGACAGACTATGGAACAGCTAAAACTTCCTAATCCTCTTTTTACACCTACTTTACTGCAACTTGCAGATCGATCAATTATCAAACCAGATGGTGTATTAGAATATATTTCAGTCTCCTTAGATTCTTGGGAATATCCAGTATATTTTATGATTTTGACTCCCAAGGGTAATATAGGAGGGCACCCACTTATCTTAGGAAGACCTTGGCTAGCCACAGCTGATGCTTTCATTAGTTGTAGATCTGGGGATATGTACATTTCTAATGGTAATTCGACAAAGAAATTCAATTTGTATCCTCCAACAAAAACAATCACAGAAGTAGGAGACAATGAATGGGTCGATGATGAGGACACTATACAACCTGTCTTTACCATTTCTGAAATCAGTGAGGATAGTCAAATTCTGAACACATTAGAAAATTTTGAGACATCTTCAGAATATGACCCCACACAATTTCAGTTGGAATCTGACATAGAATATTTATCATCAAGACAAATGTCTCTTTACTCCATGGAAGAGTTCGGTAGTTCTACCATTGATATTTTTCCAGTAAAAACATTAAATATCAACAAAAATTTGGAAAAGTCACAACAGGAGGAACTAACCAAAATCTTGCAAAAACATTCTACTGCATTTGCATGGGAGTATACTGATATGAAAGGTATTGATCCTAAGACTTGCATCCATCATATCTATATTGAGGAAAACAGTAGACCAATCAGACAACCTCAAAGAAGGATGAATCCAAATCTTAGGGGATAGTGAAAGAAGAGCTCCAAAAACTACTCAATGTAAACTTCATTTATCCAATTTCAGATAGCCGATGGGTTTCTCCTCTGGTTATAGTACCCAAAAAGAATGGTAAATGGAGGGTATGCATTGATTACAGGGAATTGAACAAAGAAAATTTGAAGGATCACTTTCCTTTGCCTTTTATTGATCAGGTATTAGATACATTAGCAGGTAAAAAGTACTTTTCATTTTTGGATGGTTTTAGTGGCTATAACCAAATTCAGGTAGCACCTGAAGATCAAGATAAGACCACATTTACTTGTCCATGGGGAACTTTTGCCTACCGAGTGCTTCCTTTTGGGTTATGTAATGCACCAGCAACATTCCAAAGAGCAGTACTAGGAATTTTTTCTGATCTAATCCATGATTTTGTAGAGGTTTATATGGATGATTTTACAGTTTATGGTAATTCATTTGAAGAGGCATTAGAAAATTTGGAAAAAGTTCTCATAAGATGTAAAGAAACAAACCTTTCATTAAGCCATTAAAAATGCTTTATGATGTTTACTGAAGGGATTGTTTTAGGACATCATATTTCAGGAGATGGGATTAAGGTTGATAGATCAAAAGTTGAAGTCATCTCCAAGTTGCCTATTCCAAATTTTCAAAGAGATGTTAGAAGTTTTCTAGGATTTACTAGTTACTATAGAAGATTTATAGAAAACTTCACTAAAATAGCATCTCCACTCTTCAAATTTCTTACAAAAGACTGTGAATTTAAATGGGATCCTGATTGTCAATCAGCCTTTGAAACTTTAAAAACAAGAATATCTGAAGCACCTATCTTGAGAGGACCAAATTGGAAACTCCCTTTCCATATTTCTACGAATGCTTCAGATACAGCTCTAGGAGCTGTGTTGGGTCAAAAAGATTTAGTTCCTTATGCCATTTATTATACCAGTAAAAATTTGACTCCCACAGAGTTGAACTATACTGTGACTGAAAAAGAGTTTTTAGCTGTTGTTCATGCAATCAATAAGTTTAGACATTACATAACAGGCTATGAAACTTTTATTCATACTGACCATTCTGCAATTAGATATTTAATGAACAAACCTGTTACTAATGGCAGAGTGACAAGATGGCTCTTACTTTTACAAGAATTCAATATTACTGTGTTGGATAGACCATGGAAACAAAATACAGTAGCTGATTTCTTGTCTAGGATTCAGAATACTAAAGAAGATTCTCCTGTAGAGGATAAGTTTCCTGATGAATACTTGTTTGTAGTAACTATTAAGACTCCTTGGTATGCAGATATTGCTAACTATTTGGTTACAGGGAAACTGCCTTCACATTTTTTTCCAAGTGAAAAAAGAAATATTATTCAGGAGAGTTCAAAATATTCATGGATTTCTAACGAATTGTTTAAAACAGGGCCAGATCTTGTGATCAAAAGATGTGTCAGGGAAGATGAAATGCCTGATATCCTCAAGGCATGTCATGACGAACCATGCGGCAGACACTTTGCAGACAAAAGGACAGCCTGTAAAATCCTCTCTTTAGGATATTATTGGCCTTCCCTCTTCAAAGATGCAAAACAATATGTCAAAAGGTGTGACAGCTGCCAAAGAGTAGGGAAACCTACCCTTTCAAATGAAATGCCATTGCAACTGTTAGACTCGGTCCTGTCAGTCCCTTGTCAGAATCAAATTCTCCAAGGTTCATTTCTCGTCATTTGCAGTCATTGATGTTACTGTGGTCCAGAAAAGAGTCATTTCAGAGTCAAGGTTTTATAGTTGGTCTTCAAACTTGTCGAATGATTCCTACAGGCTAGAAGAAGGTTCAGTGAGTTTCTATTTCAAGATGGTTATCAATGTGAGATTGATTCTTCTTCAAAACCCCGTTTTGAAGAAGAAATCATTAGATGTGTCTTTGTAATAAATAGGTAAGTTTTCAAAGTATTTCAAATTTTGCAGTTCTTCAATGGCAATAGCTGCCAGCCCAACTCGCAAAAAAACAAACGTTTTTCACTTCAAGGAAAACCGAATTGGAGTTACCGAATTGGAGTGATTGAAGTCAAGTTTGAAGTGTTTTTTAAAGCTGTGGACCGGAGCTGGAGGTGCGCGCTACGCACAGTGAAGGTGCGCTACGCACAAGAGGCGCGCTACGCGTTGGGCCTCACCAACCTGTGTAAAATAACAAGGGCGCTACGCACATGCAGCGCGCTACGCACTGGGTGAGCGCGCTACGCATATAGTCAACAGGGTTAAATATGTAGTGTTAGAGATGTTGGTCCTCCACAACAGTAGGAAGAGAGTAGCATCGACCCGATCCTTCAGTGCCAGAGCGTAATATGGAAGAATTGATGGGTAATATGGAAGAATTGAAGGATCGTTTGGCACATTTACCTGTGCGTATTGTCACAGAGCCATCACAACTTCCGCTTGCATTTCTTCAACCTTCTCGAGAAAGGAAACTTGTGATCGGCTTCGATTGTGAGGGTGTTAATCTATCTCAACATGGTCGCCTTTGTCTCATGCAGCTTGCATCTGAGGATTCTGTGTATCTGATTGATGCAGTTGCGGGTGGAAACATACTAATAAAGTCACCTGCAAACCTGCTCTAGAATCTATTCATGTTACAAAAGTCATTCATGATTGCAAATGTGACAATAACGCATTATATTTCCAGCATGGGATCAAATTAAATAATGAAATTGTCACCCAGATTGCATATTCACTTATTGAGCAACAAGAAGGCAGAAAGAGGCCTCCTGATAATAAGTACATATCTTTCGTTGACCTTCTAGCAAAGTATTGTGGTGTGACAAGTCCTGAGAAGGCAAAAGTGCGGACTCAACTCGAACAATTTCCAGAATTTTGGAAGCAGAGACCCTTAACAGATCTGATGCAAAAGTTAGCTGCAGATGATGTTCGCTATATGCTTTACATTTATTAAAAAAAATGTTTGAAAAATTGCAATTTCGTTCTCGATGGCTACTTGACGTGAGAGGATCTCTGTATTGTCGTTGTTTCTGTGTCAATAATAATAATGATAATCTCAATGATTGGCCTCCTCTTCCTCCTATACTAGATGACATAATAAACGAAGGCCAGACTCCTGAAGAAGAAATTATACAAGCTATAGATGTTCCTAGAGAGAGTATGGGAAAAGTTATAGGAAAACAAGGAGCATCAATTAAAGGAATTAGAAAATATTGCGAGGCTGAAATTTTCCTTAGAGGTAAACCGGGCGGCTCACCGACGAAGGCATGTATTGTTGGAGCTCGGAAAGAGGTGAATTCAGTCGCAGCACTCATCCAGAGAGAAATGGTTGATATTTTTCACCTGAATTTCCTACTCCAGTTTGATGAAAATGGGAACAGACTTTTCTTCACTGTTTTGTCTTAGCGACTGCCTAATGGTCAGAGATACATACCTAGTTTTGAATGAAGGAATTGTGATAGGGAGTAAAGGCGTTTGAATTTCTTGCTATGTCAAATAGCCAGTTACGGGAAAGCTCAGTTTGGATGTTCGCTTCAAATGACAGAGTTAGTGCAGAAAGTACAAGGAACAGTTTCTATAATGGTGACAACGGTGATGTATAAGGGTTAGCGTTATCAGTTTCGTGGGTGATCTTGTTGTTATATAGCAGGCTACCTTGCAGCTGGAATGGGTGGAATACGAATCTCAACGTGGATCAAGCAAATTCCCAAATTGCATCGAAATTCTCAATCAACACAGAATCCGATAGTTATATGGCGCTCTCGGTTGAATGACTTCTTGAAAAATCCGAATTCGGTGGATTACAAATAATGAAATCAGCACCAGATCCGGAGATGTCATTGCAATTGTAACAATTCACCAAGGGATTCCAATGAAACGCATTGTGAAACATTGACACCTATCGAAGCCAAAATTAATGGAGACATCTGCCACAACAGAGAAATAAGAGTGTTTTTTCTATTTATGACTTCAGTTAATAATTTAAAGGGATACACGATACAGCTCTTGCCTTTTCATTGGTCATCAGAGATTGGAAAGTGGAAAATGTTACGTAGTTCTGTTTTTAGAACAAATCGATGAATCTCTCTCTATTTTTGTAATTTCAGTTGAAACAGCGCCCTTGTTTTGGGTCGATCTGTTTTCTCTTGGGCTTATTTATTGTATGAAAAATCATTTGTAAAGAGGTAGAGTTCTGGCAGAGGTGTGAGGAGAGATAACAGAGATTCATTGTACAACTTTGACAGAGAAATAATTTAAAGTTGCAACTCTGTTTCATACGATCCCTGTGGTATGAATTTGGCATATGTTTTTCTCTGTTTCATATGTTCCTTGTTATGTTTACATTTCATTTCATAATCGTTTCCAATTTGAATGTTTTTGAGTAAGAAGGATAAAATTCAGCTTACTGCTTTGCCCTGGAGAAGCATTCATTTTTTGTGTTTCTTCCTCTGTCTGAAATGGATTCATACATTAATGCCCCTTTCAGCTTTCTTAGCAGTCCTTCCATTTCATATAATTTTAGTTTGGATGCTTAAGCTCTTGCCTATCTTGCCTTATGGAATAATCTGTGCCTTTGATTAAATCTCTGCTCTCGCTGTTTTTGCCCCATGCAACCCAGAAAACCCAATCATTTATTAAAAACCTCATTCATATCTATTTACTAGCCTAAAATCAGTTCCCATTCTAGAGTCATCTCGCACCCTATTGCTCATTTTATCGAGATTGACTGGAGAGAGCCCTCTCCTGTCCTCGTAGGGCTAGCTACGAGGTTGAGCTTGGTTTGATGTTGCCTCGACTTTTTCCTTCCTCAGCCTGAGGCTGATTCGAGCGCTAACATAGTGGCGACCATACTGGGGAAAAACTCAAAATGTTTGCTTGTTATAGACGGAGTCTGAAGTCACTCCAGGTAGCCTTCGAACTGCTCTTGCTCTGCGAGTGCATAGTAGATAAACGTTGCTTCAGTCGATCTCTGGTCTAGCTTGTAATCGTAACACTTAACTTATAAATTGCCCCAGTACATATATCAAGTTCAGATCTAATGGTTGATGGTGAACAACAATCAGACACTGCAAGGCTGAAATCATTCACCTGGTGACTTCATTCACTGAACAATCCAGAAATCAATGCTTCATGGTGATTTCACTGCAGGCAGATCAGTAGCTTCAGAATTGTCAAGATGGACCGGATTGCAAGAAGATACGCTCCCATGAGCTGAGATCACATCCCAAGTTTTCCAAATAAAATACCCAAGGTGGACTGGCTTCAGAATTTGCCTATGTTCAGAAATGAGGAAGGTAATGACGCTGCTCTTCATCTGGTGAAATTTCACATTCATGTGCATAAATTAAAGATCAATTTTCCTGAAGACTGTTTGATGAAAATGTTTATGGCTACTTTGGAAGACAAAGCCCAATCTTGGTATGAAAGTTTTCCATCTACTTCTATCTATTGTTTAAGGGATTTTCATACCATGTTCTTTGAAAAGTATAAAGAATCATATCCATCCTTGATTTTAGTTCAGAACTGTTGTAGCCATGTACATAATTTCATTGAAGATCTAGAGAATTTTTATGGAGATAATGATTTCATGGACGGAGAAATCATGGAGGCTCTATATGAGAAACCATTTCAGCAACATGAAGAGAACCTAGAGGATACCCATCAAGATGCTCAAGAGACTTTGCAGCAGGTTGAAGATCATATGGCTGAAAGTGATGAAAGAGAAAGTGTCGTTTCAGATCTGTCAATAGAAGAAGACAGCATGCAGATTGCAGATTATGATAATGTCCAGTCAGCCATTTCAGATCTACATTCAGATTGTGATGACCAAGAATATCTTGTGTAGAATTCTACTGTTGAAATCATTTGGGATGCAGAAGACACAGTAATGGATCCAAATGTTCTCAGTCATACTGTCAGTCCATCATTAGAACACAGCCTTCATGAAGAAGCAATCAAGTCAGTTCATGAAAAACAGAATGAGATCTTTGTGCAAGTAAGCGATAAATTTCCTTTCAATAACTCAGTAATAAATGGTAGTTTGAATGCCTTGTCATATGAAGATAATTATTGTTTAAGCAAAAGAAAACAAAAAAAATTGTCTCCTTTGTCTGAAGATGAGATAGATCTACTTTTGAGAGGTCTTGTTACAGCCCAAGCTACAGCAGATTTGCAGTGCACACATAGTCAGGAAAGTGTCGGTGAAAATTCTTCCTCTTTTGAAAAAGATGACTGTCTTGTAATCAGTTTTGTAGATCAGCAAACAGATAATTTTTTCTTTCACAAAGATGATAAGGCTGTCATGTTTGATAATCTTGAAGATTGTTTTTTGTTTAAGAATGACCTAGATCATGAAGTTGAGGAATATATGCCAGAATTTCTCATGGTCAAGGAACCTACAGCTAACAATCAGATGGCAGATACCTCTCTGTGCATTTCTATCCCTCAAAAATCAATTGTCCTTTCAGATCAGAATGAAGTGAATACTTGTATTTTCACAGCTGGATCTCCAGATAAGCCAGTGCTTCAGGATTCTCAAGACCCCTTCAGCATTCTTCTGCAAGCATTAGAAAGGATAAATATTGCCTGTTTCATTATCATAAGCTTTGGTTTCAGTGGTTATTTTGAATTGCCTACAGGTTCATCATTCCGCCTGCTCAAGGAGAGTAAGAGCAGAAATTTGGGGTGTAGCCATCTACTGGATTGGTTACATTGGAAGGCACACTACACATGATTGTACATATCACATCAGTATGCAGGTGGTTGCCATCATGATTTTAAAAGCTTGATGGATTGCTGCCCTTTTCAAAAAGCTTTTGTTTTAATTCAGTCATTTCAGTTTGCATCGAGTCAGTTTGAGTTGATTTTCTAGTTAATAAGTTGAGTCATCAGTCTTTAGTCTATTTGTCAAAATAATGGATTCCATTGCCCAAGGGATGGAGGCATTGTCTTCTCTCCCAAATATCTGCTGTTCTTGGCACATCCAAGAGGCGGCAGCTGCCATCCCCATTGGAGCCAATGTTAGACTCGGTTTTTGTCAGTCCCTTGTCAGAATCAAATTCTCCAAGGTTCATTTCTTGTCATTTGCAGTCATTGATGTTACTGTGGTCCAGAAAAGATTCATTTCAGAGTCAAGGTTTTATAGTTGGTCTTCAAACTTGTCGAATGATTCCTACAGGCTAGAAGAAGGTTCAGTGAGTTTCTATTTCAAGATGGTTATCAATGCGAGATTGATTCTTCTTCAAAACCCCGTTTTGAAGAAGAAATCATCAGATGTGTCTTTGTAATAAATAGTTAAGTTGTCAAAGTATTTCAAATTTTGCAGTTCTTCAATGGCAGCAGCTTCAGCAGCTCCAATCCCTGCAAAAAAAAAACAAATCATTTTCGCAAATTTCCCAAGGCAAAACCGAGTTGGAGTGATTGAAGTCAAGTTTGAAGTGTTTTTTAAAGCTATGGACCGGGGCTGGAGGTGTGCGCTACGCACAGGGAAGGCGCACTACGCACAGGACGCGCGCTACGCGTTGGGCCTCACCAGCCTGTGTAAAATAACAAGGGCACTACGCACATGCAGCGCGCTACGCACTGGGTGAGCGCGCTACGCATATAGTCAACGGGGTTAAATATGTAGTGTTAGAGATGTTGGTCCTCCACAACAGCAGGAAGAGAGCAGCATCGACCCGATCCTTCAGTGCCAGAGCGTAATATGGAAGAATTGATGGGTAATATGGAAGAATTGAAGGATCGTTTGGCACATTTACCTGTGCGTATTGTCACAGAGCCATCACAACTTCCGCTTGCATTTCTTCAACCTTCTCGGGAAAGGAAACTTGTGATCGGCTTCGATTGTGAGGGTGTTAATCTATCTCAACATGGTCGCCTTTGTCTCATGTAGCTTGCATCTGAGGATTCTGTGTATCTGATTGATGCAGTTGCGGGTGGAAACATACTAATAAAGTCAGCTGCAAACCTGCTCTAGAATCTCTTCATGTTACAAAAGTCGTTCATGATTGCAAACGTGACAGTAAGGCATTATATTTCCAGCATGGGATCAAATTAAATAATGAAATTGTCACCCAGATTTCATATTCACTTATTGAGCAACAAGAAGGCAAAAAGAGGCCTCCTGATAATAAGTACATATCTTTCGTT
The DNA here is from genome assembly GCA_034641835.2 of Pinus albicaulis. Classification (NCBI taxonomy): domain Eukaryota; kingdom Viridiplantae; phylum Streptophyta; class Pinopsida; order Pinales; family Pinaceae; genus Pinus; species Pinus albicaulis. The sequence continues at coordinate 33,170 of JAXQQM020068062.1, read as the reverse complement.
GACCTTCTAGCAGAGTATTGTGGTGTGACAAGTCCTGAGAAGGAAAAAGTGCGGACTCAACTTGAACAATTTCCAGAATTTTGGAAGCAGAGACCCTTAACAGATCTGATGCAAAAGTCAGCTACAGATGATGTTCGCTATATGGTTTACATTTATAAAAAAAAATGTTTGAAAAATTGCAATTTCGTTCTCAATGGCTACTTGATGTGAGAGGATCTCTGTATTGTCGTTGTTTCTGTGTCAATAATAATAATGATAATCTCAATGATTGGCCTCCTCTTCCTCCTATACCAGATGATCTAATAAACAAAGGCCAGACTCCCGAAGAAGAAATTATACAAGTTATAGATGTTCCTAGAGAGAGTATGGGAAAAGTTATAGGAAAACAAGGAGCATCAATTAAAGGAATTAGAAAATCTTGCGAGGCTGAAATTTTCCTTAGAGGTAAACCGAGCGGCTCACCGACGAAGGCATGTATTTTTGGAGCTCGGAAAGAGGTGAATTCAGCAGCAGCACTCATCCAGAGAGCAATGGTTGATATTTTTCACCTGAATTTCCTACTCCAGTTTGATGAAAATGGGAACAGACTTTTCTTCACTGTTTTGTCTTAGCGACTGCCTAATGGTCAGAGATACATACCTAGTTTTGAATGAAGGAATTGTGATAGGGAGTAAAGGCGTTTTAATTTCTTGCTATGTCAAATAGCCAGCTACGGGAAAGCTCAGTTTGGATGTTCGCTTCAAATGACAGAGTTAGTGCAGAAAGTACAAGGAACAGTTTCTATAATGGTGACAACAGTGATGTATAAGGGTTAGCGTTATTAGTTTCGTGGGTGCTCTTGTTGTTATATAGTAGGCTACGTTGCAGCGGGAATGGGCAGAATACGAATCTCAACGTGGATCAAGCAAATTCCCAAATTCCATCGAAATTCCCAATCAACACAGAGTCCGATAGTTATATGGCGCTCTCGGTTGAATGACTTCTTGAAAAATCCGAATTCGGTGGATTACAAATAATGAAATCAGCACCAGATCCGGAGATGTCATTGCAATTGTAACAATTCACCAAGGGATTCCAATGAAACGCATTGTGAAACATCGACACCTATCGAAGCCAAAATTAATGGAGACATCTGCCACAACAGAGAAATAAGAGTGTATTGTCTATTTATGACTTCAGTTAATAATTTAAAGGGATACACGATACAGCTCTTGCCTTTTCATTGGTCATCAGAGATTGGCAAGTGGAAAATGTTACGTAGTTTTGTTTTTAGAACAAATCGATGAATCTCTCTCTATTTTTGTAATTTTAGTTGAAACAGCGCCCTTGTTTTGGGTCGATCTGTTTTCTCTTGGGCTTATTTATTGTATGAAAAATCATTTGTAAAGAGGTAGAGTTCTGGCAGAGGTGTGAGGAGAGATAACAGAGCTTCATTATACAGCTTTGACAGAGAAATAATTTAAAGTTGCAGCTCTGTTTCATAAGATCCCTGTGGTATGAATTTGGCATATGTTTTTCTCTGTTTCATATGTTCCTTGTTATGTTTACATTTCATTTCATAATCGTTTCCAATGTGAATGTTTCTGAGTGAGAAGGGTAAAATTCAGCTTACTGCTTTGCCCTGGAGAAGCATTCATGTTTTGTGTTTCTTCCTCTGTCTGAAAGGGATTCATACATTAATGCCCCTTTCAGCGTTCTTAACAGTCCTTCCATTTCATATAATTTCAGTTTGGATGCTTAAGCTCTTGCCTATCTTGCCTTATGGAATAATCTATGCCTTTGATTAAATCTCTGCTCTCGCTGTTTTTGCCCCATGCAACCCAGAAAACCCAATCATTTATTAAAAACCTCATTCATATCTATTTACTAGCCTAAAATCAGTTCCCATTCTAGAGTCATCTCGCACCCTATTGCTCATTTTATCGAGATTGACTGGAGAGAGCCCTCTCTTGTCCTTGTAGGGTTAGTTACGAGGCTGAGCTTGGTTTGATGTTGCCTAGAGTTTTTCCTTCCTCAGCTTGAGGCAGATTCGAGCGCTAACAGCAACCACAGGTACTCATCGAACCCTTTGAAAAATGGGCTTTAGATTTCATTGGACCTATTAATCCACCATCTAAGCAAAAGAAGTATATATTGGTTTGTACTGATTATGTTACTAAATGGGTAGAAGCTGTTAGACTCCTATACCAATAGATGTCATTTTTCATGATTGTCTTGGTTGAAATATGCAATATTTCAAACCTTTTTCTTGTGCAAAGCTGTCCCATATTCTTGAAAAATCAAAAATCAAAAAAAAAATTTAAAATGTAAAGAGGGTATACCCTAAAATAAAAATCAAAGGGTAATAAAAATAAATGGTCAAAAAAGTGAAAGAAATGAACCCCAAACAAAAATAGACCAAGGAAAGTGTGAAAATTCAAATGCCACTACTATTTCATTTTTTTGTAAATAAGTAATTGTGTGCAGCTTGTTAAACTTTGCCACAATTTATGAAGAGTCAAACTGTATAAACTTGACTAATTCATTTTTCAATTTCATGTTGTAGAATAGTGAAAAAATATTTGACCAAACAGTTTAATCTTGGCGGATAAGTAGATAGGTAGAGTTAATAAAAGGTGCTCAACAGTTTAATTTGAGCCCTTGGATGCAATAAGTGTAGAATTAGATAGATTTTCCATGTAAAAGAAAAGAAGATTGATAAGGGTTTGCCAGCCTAAGTGCACCCTAACAAAGAAGAGAAAATGGTGGAGTAAAGTAGATAGGGTAGGTAGATTGTGTTGCAAAGTTTCATGTGATGAATGATGGTGCTAAATGTGTTTAATCCTTTACTTTCATCACAAGTACTGAAGCAGATAATACATTGGAATTATTTCACAGAAGGCAAAGTCAGAATTATTAACTTCCCATCTCACTTTTTCCCTAAAAGTTTTTACTAATTTCCCCAAAGTGCTACGGGATTTGAAGATTAAAGGGGGTCAAGGCATTTCCTTGACTTTTGGAGGGATCGGACCCTCGGCCTAATAATTGAAAAGCCCCTAGTACTTGAAGTTATCCATCATTGCACTCATTCACTTTTAATCCTTTCCTAAGTAAAATCCCATTTTACTTAGGAAAATCATGCCATATTTCATAAAAGCCCCTCAAAATTACTTGCTATTCTAAATCTAAGTGTTGAAGTTGATATAATGTAAATTTGCTTCAGAAATCTTCACTTTCTTAGTTGTGTAAAGTATTTTGAGTTTTCCTTGTCCCTTTGTCATATTAACATCTGATTTATTTATTAAATCCTTAATAAAATACCTTGTCCTATTATATTTAACTCCCTTTTATGATAATATCCCCAAAACCCTCTTACTATAGATTTTTAGCCAAAGTATTTAATTCCATATATTTGAAATAAAATCCCTCATCACAATACCCTTTGGTTAAAAACATATCCTTATAAACTATCCCCGCCCATATGGTTAATAAATTGCATTAATTTATTACCATATAATAAAAATATACGTAAAACAAAGTTTAAACATGTATTTTATATGTGTTTAAAAAATAAAAACAAATAAAATCTCAACCACCCGTAACCCCGACCCTTTATAAACCAGGATTAATTAATCATTTGGATTAATTAACAGTTCAAATCCCCCCAATTAAACGCGTCGGACCCACTTGTTATCATTTCCCCATTTCCCCGTCTTGACAACCGTCAGATAACCCCATCCAAGATTAACGGCTCCTATTGATTCCGCTAGCAATCCTTTGTACGAGCGTTAACGTGCGAAATCACGACGGCTTTCAAACAGTGCAATGGCTACGTGTCATTCAACCAGTGGAATCGCTGCCTCCCCACGGAAAATCGCCTGCTTCTGAAAGCGATGCGGAATTTACCGCTTACCACCCGACCCCGGTGACGTGTCCTCCTGTACACTGATGACGTCATTCTCAAAAATAATAAAAAATCCCTGTTGACTTTGCAAATAAAACAAAATTCCGCGCATTTTTTCATCGTTCTGTCTGTTGAAAGTGACTGCGCCCTTTACTGAGAAATTTGAATAATCCACTGTCAAACTACTGTCAACTAAAATTTTTGAACGCCATTGTTAGACCAGTGCCCAAGCATTCATCCGTCGTTAACCAGTGCTTGTTAATTTCGACATTCTTCATAAAACAGGTATTTATCCGATTTCCTGCTGAAACTCTGTGAAAAATCCTCATTCCAGTGTTAAATTCACGCCATAGTCTGAAATGAAGTTTAATATCTGTCTGTTTTAGTTCCTGCAACTGAAATAATACTTCCAAAACTGAAATTGTGCCCGTTTCCGTGAAAAACCCCCAAAATTTCCACTTTGAATACACAAGAACCAAAATGGAAGTTCCTTTGGCCCTGAATGTAGCCCCATTAAACGCCCCTCATAGAGAATTGGAATATTTGCCATTAGTGGATAAATATTTTCAAGTTAAAGACTTAGTTTTCAATGAAAATCCCCTTCAAAGTTATTGTCGCTGCAGAGATGATTATTCGAAAGGTTTGGATATCATTGGGTTGTGGGAATCCAATTTTCCAAGATATCTCATCCCCTCAGTCCGTATTTTCCCAGAAATTATCCATTACTGTCATTCCAATTATGATCCAATTCAAAGAGCAGTGTTATCCCCGAACCAGAGTATCCTTTTCTCCATTACTCCTCAAGCTATCAATACAATGCTCCATTTTGAACCTGATCAAAATCTTACTCCCTTGTCCATGGAAGAACTACTTGAAAAGTCTACCCAATTGTCCCAAGAAAAATTGAAATGCATTTGCCAGACTTTAATGTTACCTGAACATCAACCTAAGGGCCCTCCTCCCTATGGTTTTGCTTATTTTACTGAATTAGGCAAGCTTATCCTGAATATGATATCCTTTGTAATGGGTTTTAATACCAGTGAGTATGTTGACCATTTAACCTGGTATTATTATATATTTTTACCCCTGGACAGCCTCCTGCTGTTAAATATGACTTTGCATCTTTCATTGCAAATAAAATCCATGACCAGTTCATGAGGTTAGAGAATGAGAAAGTGTTTAAGTATTCCTCAGTCATTTATCATCTCATCCTTTATTATCAATCAGAGAACTTTCCCTTTCCTGTTCAAAAGCTTGATGCTAAGGGAAACCCTAGTTCTGTTATATTTTGGTCTGCCATAACTCACAGCTCCTCTGATTCTCCCTATTCTTATACTGAGTTCATTGATCTTTTCATACATCCTGCAACTACCTTGTTGACAGGAGTTGCCCCTCCAAGACTCAGCAATGAAATCAGGAAAATCCTTCAGCTTTCAAAATAGTATAAGATAGGTGACTCGTACCTCTATCAGAATCATACTGAAATTAGAATTTATGGATGTGAATTGAGCCCTTTCAAGTTACCCAGATATGTTCCATTTGAGACTTTTTGCACTTGAGTATTTCAGACAAATGAACAATTCAAATATAATTCACTTCTGTAATGCTAAGAAAAAGGCTCTACTCAGGATAAGGAGCCAACTAGGTCCATTTATCTGCAATTCTAGAGATGGAGGGGAAGAAGCTCAAAAGATATTAGAGGAACATTACAGCTTGCAGAAAATTTTCCATTGGGTACCCTATGACCCATTCAACTTTATTTGTGACAAAAGGATGAAAAATAAATCAGCACCCTACATGCATCGAAGAATCCCTGAAATTGAAAAGTATGCCAATACAGATGAATGGGTAGAAGGAACTTTGATAGATCAGGATAGTGAAGAAGTCAATATAAACAAAATTATGAAATATCTTGAGAAAAAGTTTGACCTAGAATCTTTTGGGCAAGTGCAGGTACCACATATTGGCACTTCTTCAGCAGGAAATCTTCAACAGGGATTTCAAGAAAGCATTCCATCAATTGCAGTCGAATCCAAAGGCAAAGAGAAAGAACCAGAAGTACAAGTCATTGAGACTTTCATCATGACAGAAAAAACCTCAAACATCTAAGGCACAAGGACAAGAACAGGTTCCTCCTCAAAACAATCCAGTTGAAATGCCAAATTTGCAAACTCCACTGAATATTGAAAAGGGCAAGAAAAGGGAGGTTGAAGTTCCTACTCCTCCCAAGGAATCTTCAAAACAGACTCAAGCTAAAAGGCAAAAACTGAACCCACTTCCTGAAGTATAATATATTGATGAAGTCTTTGATGAAGTCTTTGATGAAGAAAGGGAGGATAGTCAGCTTACTAGTTCAGTTAGTGAAAACATATACAGGTCATAAAGGAAAGGAAATACAAAAACAGTTAAGCACTGAAGTGTCTTCATTCAAACAGCCAAAGACAGATGTAGGAGACATAAAAAAGACATTTATCAGTATAAAAGCAAGGAATGATCCACTAAGGGTCCAGGTGTATAATCAGTATCTTATAATGGCTTCACAAAATCAAGAAAGATTAATGTCAGCTTTTGACATTCAGCAAGGGAAAATGTTAATGAGCCATTTCAAATCTAAAGTGCCAAAACGACAGACAGCAGCTGATTACATCAGGACCAATTTTGAGGTCCTAGCAAAAGATATTCATCCATTGGACCAGATAGAATTACACAAGCAAACTGGAGAAATGATATATTCTACCCTTACTGACAAAGCAATGGCAGCCCATAGATTGCAAGATTCTTTGAATATTACAAGTACCCAGTTGCAGATTGAGAAAGCTTCTTCTCAAGCAAAGGATAACAGAATAAAATCTCTGGAGGAAATAATCATCAGTTTGGGTCATAATCCCAAAGATATAAAAGGCATTGAAGCACTGATTAAAAAGAAGGATGATGATATTGCTGCACTGAGGAAGAAATTGAAATTACTAGCTTTAAGGCATCCTCAAACTCAAGAAGTTTTGAAGGAAAATTGAGAAGAAGAAATGATGGAGTTGCTCCTAAAAATGATTGAGCAACTAAGTGAAACAGAAAAGGAATTGGAGCAAGCATTGAAAGAAAAGCAATCTATCATTCCGATATCCACAACATAGGCTACTACAGGTACAACGGCAGCCGACCAACAAACAGACCCATCACAGGTGAATACTTATAGTTTAATTTCTGATGAATTAGTGAAACAAATGGAAAGTTTAAAACTTAGAGTAACAGAACTTCAAACTACAAAGTTACAACTCACTAATTTAGAACAAAAATATGATACTTCAAAAAAGACTGTTGCTAATCATACAAGAGAAATCAAAAGGCTGGAGAAATTGGTTAAAGCTTTAGAAAAAGATCTCTCATTAGAAAAGCCTTTGAGAGAAATCAATGAAATTCTTTGGAATAATATTATTGATTCAATAAAGAATATTTGGTCCTTCATTCAAATAATCTTTGAACAAAATGACTTGGTCAAAATAGCTCTGGAGGAAATTGATAAAACAAAAGGAGAATTGAGAGACAGACCTGAACAAGCAAATCAACTCATACAGTTCTTAAACACTCAGACCAGACAGCAGCTTGCAGAGCTTGGAATTGAGGACAGGACAGGTACTATTTTAGAAATAAAAAGAGTTTTTACTAAGAGAACTCTTATGCAAAATCTGGAACGTAAATGCTCAGATATTCAACAAGAGATCATTGCATTTAAAGAAAGGTTTAATGTTTTATTAGCCAGCGGATTGCCCAGTCCTATGATTTCAGAAGACAAAATAATGGAATTGGAAACTTATGTTAACAAATTGGACATACATGCTCACAATTTCACATGTTCCTCTACCAGTTCATTAGAATCGACATTGCCTATAGGAAAGAATCTTTACGGCAGATTAAAGAATTTGTTTCATCTTGAGCATGAAATAAGGTATTTGTTCCCAAATCAGCCCAATTTCTTCAGATACATAGAGGCCGATGAAACATTAAGAAAACTCACACAAACCATAATAGCAGAAGACAAATGGTGGGAAGACCTGTTAGAAATTTTGTAAAATTCATCTTCATATGGAAAGTTTTGCCTTTTACTATTGTGTGAAGGATAAATAGATGAACAAAGGTTAAAGAGTATCAGTTTAGCAGTTGAAAGTGTATTAGTAAGAATAGAAGAGTATCAGACAAGAAAAGCAGTCAGAAAAGAATTACCAAAGAGGACAACATCGAGCTAGATTGTAGGACCTGCCTCCAGCACATGCATAAAATGAGGAAACAGCACACTAGCAGTTGCCTTTTATCCTATCTACGAGACCATATGTCTCCCTTTCTATTGTAACTTATTCATTAGTCACCCTAGATTATTTCCTAGGTTATTGTGAGATATTTTAAATCATTTTTTGTATAAATAAACCCTCGAATGGAGTATTGAGGGTGGATTCTACTACTTTGCTGTAACATTGAATTTTTGGAATAAAAGTGTTTTGGAGAAACTTCTTTGTGGCTTGCTGGATGATGATTTGAAGCTCAAGACTTTTTGCAGGATTCATGTGTCAGACTACAGTTCAATAAGTCCTTTCTATCCTATTTTTTAAGTTTTATATATGTTTATAATATCACTGTGTTCCATTTCTGAATAATTGACATAAAAGAATAAATCAGAACTTACTTAAGTGTACTCTGATTTCAATTGCGATTGTTCTAAAATGTTTTCTTCTAAACTGGTTATAAGCAACGAATTCTTAATTGTTCTTGTTTCGCTGGTTTAAACATTTTGATTACTATAGTAAAGAATTCTTAACTTCTATTTATTTGTAATCATTCACTTTCTTTCTTTGAACATGTTAAAAGATTCTTAATTGCCTTTCATCCCTTCAAAATCCATTCCATTCACTTTAATTTCTAAAAAAATTTCTCTGTTTGGCTATCTTGCCCTACAAAGCCATCTTGTGTGTAGAATATTAATTCAGTAAAGCCATCCTTTCGACTCCATAGCCTAATGGTCTGAAATATTCAATCGTACCCTTTGTTGGCGGATTCCACCATTCAAAATCAAACAAAATTCTTGGACTTATAACTAGCCTAAAACTTTCTAAGAACAAAGCTAAATCTTAAAGAGAGAGCCCTCTCTGGATACAGATTGGCTAGATTCTATATCTGAAGGTTGGTTTGTGGTTACCTCGGATTTACTTTCCTTTTCCACAACTTCAAGGAAAACCTGAGTGATAACATAGTGGCGACCATACTGGGGATCTGAATCATTTTTATTATTGTTTTCTTATAAGCTATAGACAGAGTCTGAAGATCAGCCAGGTAGCCTTTGAAATGCTTTTTCCCTGCAACTGCATAGTAAATAAACACTGCTTCAGTCTATCTCTGATTTAGCTTATAAACTGAAGCTTAGTTTTAAACATTCAATCAGATTCTCTAGTTCAATAAATCTTTGAGAAAATTTTAATAAAAAATCTTAAATTTCTTGAATAATTTGCAGAAGTTGTACTTTCATTTCAATTAAAACCAAAAATCCAAACAGATAAATCTAGGAAAACTCGCTTCAGAAAGGATTCGTCATACCAGGTCAAATCCTGACCCTAATCCACCACCAATATTTGAAAATCCAAATCTGATTCCTAGGATTCTTAGAAGACAAGGAAGTCAAGAAATCTCTGAACAAGGAAGTCAAGAAAGTTCTGGAAGTTCCAGACCTCTTTCTAGATCACATTCCTATCCTGTGAAGATTATATATTTTGATGAAATCCCTTTTGATGAGCGATTTGAAACATCTCTGTTTTTGAATTTTTCTGAATCTGAATTGTCTAAGCTCGTTCCAGACCCACTATTTCTTGAAGATTTACAATTGAGATTTGTTTCATATCATCTTGACAGACATTTACAAGACTCCATTCAATCTGAACAGACCTTTGAAGAAATTTCAAACATTTCTGTAATTGCTGAAGCTTTCCCAAGCTCAGCTACCTTTCCTCAAACTTCTCAAAACCAAGCCACTCCTTCTACTCCTCCACCCACTCCTTCCAGACCATCATCACCTGTTATTCCATTACACTTTCTAATGGCCAATAGATATGCCCCGTTAAGGTTGCCAGGCAACCCTGCCACTTTTCCTCAGGATTATTAGAGTAAAATCACCCCTTTTGACAGTTCAGGTACTTATAATGCTCAACAACACACCAAAAGGATGACTGATTACTTTGAATTTTATGAAATTGACGCTGATGATGTCCGAATGAGAATTTTTGTTCAGAGTCTTACTAGGGAAGTCAGGACATGGTTTAGGGCCCTTGCTCCAAACAATATTGCTGATTTACCAGCTTTGTATAGGGCATTTTTGAATAGATGGGAGAAGAAGAAAGACCCTCTTCAGATCCTATCAGAATTTGAAAATTTTAGAAGAAGACCTAATGAAACAGTGCAAGATTACATCATAAGATTCAACAAAGCATATAACGTTGTTCCCCAGAACCTTAGACCCCCTCCTGACTCAGTATTGGTTAAATTCCCTGATGGTTTTGACTCTGACATAGCATATTCACTTAGGGAAAGAGCCCCCCAAACCCTAGAAGAGATGCAAAGCATAGTGGTTAGTGTGGAAGCAAACCTCATAGAAAAACGAGCTAGAGCTAGGGCCTAAAGAAGAATGCCTATGAATGAAGAACCTTCAGCTTTTGAAAGAAAGCTGGATGCAATCATCAAGGGTATGGAAAGACTGGGAGACAGAGTGGAGACAATCGAAAGAAAGTCTTCTGGTGATAATCAAAATGTTGTGAGAAACCCAAACTTTAGAAGGAATCAGAACCAAAATATTGGGAAAAATGTCCCTGACCAAAACATCAGGCCACCTTTCCAAGAAAATTTTGTTGAAGGTTCAACTTCTGAAGAACCTAGTGAGGATGTTGAAATAAATAACGTGACTGAGAACAAAAGTGAACCAGAAGTTTTCCTATCTCAAGATGATCAAGAGAATCACATTCTTGAAACATTTCAAACTCATTCAGGAGAAAATTTTGATTTTAAGGAAGGTTATGACACAGCAATTTATGAGGTTCATAAACAATACAATTTGAGAAGTAGACGGATTGATGTGCCAGATAATAGAAAAGAGAAAGTTGTAAAACAAAATGTCAAAGGTAAAGCTAACATACCTCTTGTACAAAACATTCCTCCTGTACAAATTTTGTCTAGGACAAGTCTGAACCCCGCAAATCCAATAATTGAAGATGTGTCTGACAACCAACCAAATAATAAACAACTATCTAATACTTTTCCTCCTGTAGGAAACGTAGAAGAAACAACAGAAGTTAATTCAGAAACACCTTCAACTCATAATCCCATCTATGAAAAAGAGAAAAAAACTGAAGACCCAAAAAATAGAGAAAACCCAACTGTTCAAAACACTAAAGCTCAAACAGAAAAACCTTTCAATCTAGAGGCTGAAATAGGCAAACTAAAGATAGTTGTTCCTTTATCAGAATTGGCTAAACATGATGTCTATAGAAGCCAAATCAGCAAATCCCTTAACATTAACATTACTGGAATGGATGATTCAGTAAATGTTCTTGATGATCAACCCAAACTCCTTTTTGGCCCCGAGGTAAATGGCAAACCAGAAAGTGGAGGAACTCCTCCATTTTATGTAAGTTTGAATGTTCATGACAAAATACTCCATAATGAAATGCTTGATTTTGGAGCGTCCCACAATTTTATGCCAAAAGCTGTGATGGAAAGATTAAATTTAGACATTACCAGACCGTATAAAGATCTTTTTTCGTTTGATTCGAGTCAGGTAAGATGTTTAGGTTTGATTAAAGATTTGTGTGTTACTTTGGTGCAATACCCTGCGAAATCTGTTTTGATGGATATAGTAGTGGCCGATATTCCTCCCAAATATGGTATGTTGTTGTCTAGATCCTGGGGTGCTAAACTTGGAGGGTCTATTCAATTAGATATGTCATATGCCACTATTTTGGTATTTGGTCAACCTAAAAGACTTTACAGAGAGACCTTGATGAAATATTTAGTCAGTAGCCATGAGAAGCCTGAAAACTTCCCTGTCTATTCAGTACATTCTGATATGGACTCTTTTATCCTTTATAATGCTGAATTGGACCTTCCTACTGAATTAGAAGCACCAGAAATGGAAACTGCAAATAAAAATACTGTTCAAATCGAAGAGATTTCTGAAAACAAAGAAACACCAGATAATCAAGAAATACCAGAAAAAGCTAAAAAACTAGCTCTTGTTAAGAAACATGTTAAAACAGTTGATGAAGATTATGAACATGAAATTCTGTGGCATTTAGAATTTGATGGCTCAGTAAAAAAATTAGGAGCAGGGGCTGGAATTTGGTTACATAATATTGAAAATGATCATGCCAAAGGTCATACTTATAGATTGAATGTTAGATGCACTAACAACATGGCAGAGTACAAAGCCCTGTTGCTAGGACTTAAACATGTCAAAAAGTTAGGAGCAATTAGAGTATCAATCATAGGAGACTCTGAGTTAATTATCCAACAGATTAATGGTGAATGTTCAACAAAAGATCCCAGATTGAAACAATACAGAGAAACAGTTGTGGAAATTCTCAACACTTTTCTACAAGTTCAACTTGCCAAGATTCCCAGGAAACAAAATTTGCATGCTCACAGTCTTGCAATGTTCGCTAGCACATGTAAATTACCTTTTGGACCTAATCATCAGTTCACAGCTGAGATTAGACATAGACCTGCTATACCGGACAATCTAATGAATTGGCAAGTATTTGTAAATAATAATTAGATCAATATTTTTTTGACACTAGAAAATGAGTTTTCTAATAGTAGTATAGATGAAGACATAACAATCAATGAATCTGATCAAGTATATGAACAAGAAACGAATATTTCAAAAGAGATTGCAATTCACATGCTTCACCCAAACAAATTCACTGAAAAAGATATGCAAGATTTGAAACAAATGGAATTCGATGAGATCATAGAAGATGAAACTAAAATCATTAATCTGAAAGATAATCATTTACCCAAAGGATTAACTCCTTTGGAAGATCTTTTTGACTCAAATGACATTCCCTTAAAACCCAAAATGGAACCTGTTAAAGCTGATATTGAAGAATGCAATTTAGGAACACCAGAAAATCCCAAAATGGTTAAGTTATCCAAATCTCTGCCAGAAGATCAAAAGGTTAAATATGTTGAACTCTTAAAAGAATTCTAGGACGTGTTTGCCTGGAGTTATGAAGATCTTAAATCATATGATACATCAATAATTCAACACACTATACCTTTGAAACCAGATTAGAAACCTTTTAAACAGAAACTTAGAAGGATCAATCTTGTTTTACTACCTTCAATTGAAAAGGAAATTAAAAAAATGTATGAAGCAGGAATTATAGCTCCTATTAGGTTCTCTGAATGGGTTTCTAATTTAGTACCAACAAGAAAAAAGACTGTAGAGATTAGACTGTGCATCGATTTGAGAAATTTGAACAAATTTTCTTTAAAAGATAACTACCCTCTACCTAAAATGGACCATATCCTACAAAGGGTAGTGGGATCTTCAAGGATATCTCTTCTGGATGGATTTTCAGGGTATAACCAGATTCTGGTTCATCCTGATGATCAAGACAAAACAGCATTTACAACACCATGGGGTACTTTTAAATATGTCAAGATGCCTTTTGGACTCAAAAATGCAGGAGCTACATTTCAAAGAGCAATGGACATTTCCTTTGCTAAATAAATACATGATTCTCTGGTTATTTATCTAGATGATTTAACTGTTTTTTCCAAAATAGATCAGCAACATTTAGATCATCTAAGACAAGTGTTTATAAAATGCAGAAAGTATGGTATTTCTTTAAATCCGAAAAAGTTATTGTTTGGTTTGGAAGAAGGAAAGCTCCTAGGTCACATTATTTCTAAAGATGGTATTAGAATTGATCCTGAAAGAATACAAGCAATTTTGCAGATACCTCATCCCAGAAACATTAAAGAACTTCAAGCTTTCATAGGAAAAATCAATTTCTTGAGAAGATTCATTTCTAGTTTAGCTGAATTACTTAGACTGCTTACTAACATGTTAAGAAAACATTCAAGCATTGACTGGATTGTAGAAGCCAAGCAATCATTTGAAGAAATAAAAATGGCTTTAATAAGAACACCAGTTCTTACCAATCCAAAATTTGATAGAGATTTCATTATTTTTTCATTTGCTTCTGAACATACAGTTGCAATTGTTTTACTACAAAAAGATGATCAGGGATGTGAAAAACCAAGCCTTTTTTAGTAAAGCACTTAGAGATGCATCTTTGAAATAAAATATCATGGAGAAACAGGCTTTTGCACTTGTGAAAGCAATTAAAGATTTCAGAGTTTATATATTATATTCTCATGTGATAGTTATGTACCTAATGTTGTCATTAAAGACATCTTGACTCAAGATGGTATTGAAGGCAAAAGAGGTAAGTGGATAGCTACCATATTAGAATATGATATTGAGATTAAACCAAAAAAACTCATAAAAGGCCAAGGTTTGGCTCAACTCATGACTGAAACTAATTGACAAGCCTTGAACATCAACGAACTGGATGACGAACAGGAGATGGCAACTCCACAGATCAGTCAAACCTTCTTAGACTCACCCTGGTACACTGATATCATTTATGTTTTGTTAAACCTGCAAGCTCCTCCAGGGTTGTCCAGAACGAAACAAAGATTTTTGAAAATGACATCTTTAAAATATTGTATTTTAGATAGTGCTCTTTTTTGGAAGAATCATGATGGAATCCTATTGAATTATTTATTGAAATATGAAACTGACAAGGTTCTTAATGAATTTCATGCAGGAGATTGTGGTGGACACCTCTACTGGAAGTCAACTGCAGATAAAATCTTAAGGGCTAGTTTTTACTGGCCAACCCTGTTTTCAGATGTTAAGAAATTTGTAACTTCTTGTCATAAGTGTCAGATCTTTGAGGGCAAAAGAAAGTTGTTACCTTTACCACTAAAACCAATTTCCACAGAGAGACCCTTTCAACAATGGGGACTGGATTTTATTGGAGAAATCCATCGCCCTTCTTCTGGGCAACACAGATGGATTCTTACTGCCACAGATTACTTTACTAAATGGATTGAAGCTATCCCATGCAGACTAGCCAATGATTCTATAATTATAGGGTTTTTAGAAACCAATATACTTTCAAGATTTAGCTGTCCAGAGAAAATTATAACAGGTAATGCTGTTGCATTTAAGTCTAAGAAAATGATTAGTTTCTGTAATAAATATCACATTACTTTAGGCCATTCAACAGCCTATTATCCCTGGGGTAATGGACTGGCAGAGTCTTCCAATAAAAGCCTTATTAACATCATTAAAAAATTATTGGAAGAAAATAAAAAGAACTGGCATAAGAAACTTACCAATGCATTGTGGGCAGATAGACTTACAACTAAGAAATCAATTGGGACTAATCCATATGAATTAGTTTATGGTATTGAGGCAAGATTTCCATCATCCTTAGGAATTCCTGTTATGAAGTTACTTCAGGAGGCTCAAGTGGAACCAAATGATATTCAGAGAAGAATAAACCAAACAATTCACTTGCAGCAGACCAGAGAAGAAGTGTATCAACGATCCCAAGTCTTGTAGGAAAAGTTAAAGAAAATGTTTGACAAAAGGATTAAAGCAGAATATTTTCAACTAGGAGACAAAGTTTTGAGATGGGATTCCAGAAGAGAAGATAAAGGAAAACATGGGAAATTTGATTTCTTATGGAAGGGACCTTACATCATTCATGCTTTACAGGGAAACAACACATACTTTTTGAAGAATTTGGACAATTCAGAAGCTGAGGAAGGACCAGTCAATGGTCGAATGCTAAAGCACTATTTTGATCCTATTTACTAAGATGTTCTGATTTTTTCTAACTTGTACATAATATATCCTTTCTAATGCATCAGTTTTGATTGGATGGTGAATTCTTGGAGTTGAAGCCCGAAGTGAAGGCCCTAAGCTTCAAAAGTTTCACTATCATATATACAATAAAGCTACCAGAAGAAGGAGATTACATGGTTCAGTTTAAAGGCATTTTGAGGCATCTGACCTGCTGTTCTTGACTTTTCACCAGGAAAAGCCATCCCCAAGTGGAGCCAGTGTTAGACTCCTATACCAATAGATGTCATTTTTCATGATTGTCTTGGTTGAACTATGCAATATGTCAAACCTTTTTCTTGTGCAAAGGTGTTCCATATTCTTGAAAAATCAAAAATCAAAAAAAATTTAAAAATGTAAAGAGGGTATACCCTAAAAGAAAAATCAAAGGGTAAGAAAAATAAATGGTCAAAAAAGTGAAAGAAATGAACCCCAAACAAAAATAGACCAAGGAAAGTGTGCAAATTCAAATGCCACTACTATTTCATTTTTTGTAAATAAGTAATTGTGTGCAGCTTGTTAAACTTTGCCACAATTTATGAAGAGTCAAACTGTATAAACTTGACTCATTCATTTTTCAATTTCATGTTGTAGAATAGTGAATAAATATCTGACCAAACAGTTTAATCTTGGCAGATAAGTAAATAGGTAGAGTTAATAAAAGGTGCTCAACAGTTTAATCTGAGCCCTTGGATGCAATAAGTGTAGAATTAGATAGATTTTCCATGTAAAATAAAAGAAGATTGATAAGGGTTTGTCAGCCTAAGTGCACCCTAATAAAAAAGAGAAAACAGTAGAGTAAAGTAGATAGGGTAGGTATACTGTGTTGCAAAGTTTCATGTGATGAATGATGGTGCTAAATTTGTTTAAACATTTACTTTCATCACAAGTACTGAAGCAAATAATACATTGGAAGTATTTCACAGAAGGCAAAGTCAGAATCATTAACTTCCCATCTCACTTTTTCCCTAAAAGTTTTTACTAATTTCCCCAAAGTGCTACGGGATTTGAAGATTAAAGGGGCTCAAGGCATTTCCTTGACTTTTGGAGGGACCAGAACCTCGGCCTAATAATTGAAAGCTAGTATGATTATCCAGCTTTGCACTCATTCCACTTTTAATCCTTTCTAAGTAAATCATTTACTTAGGAAAATCATATATATTTCATAAAGTATAATTACTTGTTGTATTATAAATCTAAGTGTTGAAGTTGATATAATGTAAATTTGTTTGAGAAATCTTCCTTTCTTAGTTGTGTAAGTATTTTGATTTTTCACTTCATCCTTTGTCATATTAACATCTGATTTATTTATTAAATCCTTAATAAAATACCTTATCCTATTATATTTAACTCCATTTTATGATAATATCCCCAAAACCCTCTTACTATAGATTTTTAGCCAAAGTATTTAATTCCATATATTTGAAATAAAATCCCTCATTACAATACCCTTTGGTTAAAAACATATCCTAATAAACTATCCCCGCCCCTACGGTTAATAAATTGCATTAATTTATTACCATATAATAAAAATATACATAAAACAAAGTTTAAACATGTATTTTATATGTGTTTAAAAAATAAAAACAAATAAAACCTCAACCACCCGTAACCCCGACCCTTTATAAACTAGGATTAATTAATCATTTGGATTAATTAACAGTTCAAATCCCGCCAATTAAACGTGTCGGACCCACTTGTTATCATTTCTCCATTTCCCTATCTTGACAACCGTCATATCACCCCATCCAAGATTAACGGCTCCTATTGATTCCACTAGCCATCCTCTGTACAAGCATTAACGCACGAAATCGCGGCGGTTTTCAAACAGTGCAATGGCTACGTGTCATTCAACCAGTGGAATCGCTACCTCCCCGCGGAAAACCGGCTGCTTCCGAAAGCGGTGCGGAATTTAACGCTTACCACCCGACCCCGGTGATGTGTCCTCCTGTACACTGATGACGTCATTCTCAAAAATAATAAAAAATCCCTGTTGACTTTGCAAATAAAACAAAATTCCACGCATTTTTTCATCGTTCTGTCTGTTGAAAGTGATTTCGCCCTTTACTAAGAAATTTGAAAAATCCACTGTCAAACTGCTGTCAACTAAAATTGTTGAACGCCATTGTTAGACCAGTGCCCAAGCATTCATCCGTCGTTAACCAGTGCCTGTTAATTTTGACATTCTTCATAAAACAGGTATTTATCCGATTTCCTGCTGAAACTCTGTGAAAAAACCTCATTCCAGTGTTAAATTCATGCCATAGTCTGAAAGGAAGTTTAATATCGGTTTGTTTTAGTTCCTGCAACTGAAATAAAACTTCCAAAACTGAAATAAAACTTCCAAAACTGAAATTGTGCCCATTTCCGTGAAAAACCCCCGAAATTTCCACTTTGAATACACAAGAACCAAAATGGAAGTTCCTTTGGCCCTGAATGTAGCCCCATTAAACGCCCCTCATAGAGAATTGGAATATTTGCCATTAGTGGATAAAGATTTTCAAGTTAAAGACTTAGTTTTCAATGAAAACCCCTTTGAAGTTATTGTCGCTACAGAGATGATTATTTGAAAGGTTTGGATATCATTGGGTTGTGGGAATCCAATTTCCAAGATATCTCATCCCCTCAGTCCGTATTTTCCCAGAAATTATTCATTACTGTCATTCCAATTATGATCCAACTCAAAGAGAAGTGTTATCCCCAAACCAGAGTATCATTTTCTCCATTACTCCTCAAGCTATCAATACAATGCTCCATTTTGAACCTGATCAAAATCTTACTCCCTTGTCCATGGAAGAACTACCTGAAAAGTCTACCCAATTGTCCCAAGAAAAATTGAAATGCATTTGCCAAACTTTTATGTTACCTGAACATCAACCTAAGGGCCCTCCTCCCTATGGTTTTTCTTATTTTACTGAATTAGGCAAGTTCATCCTGAATATGATATCCTTTGTAATGGGTTTTAATACCAGTGAGTATGTTGACCATTTAACCCTGGTATTATTATCTATTTTTACCCCTGGACAGCCTCCTTCTGTTAAATATGACTTTGCATCTTTCATTGCAAATAAAATCCATGACCAGTTCATGAGGTTAGAGAATGAGAAAGTGTTTAAGTATTCCTCAGTCATTTATCATCTCATCCTTTATTATCGATGGAAGAGAACTTTCACTACTTGTTCAAAATCTTGATGCTAAGGAAACCCTGAGTCATGATGCATGTTTTTAAGTGCGCCTACGGCTCTATGATTCTCCCTATTCTTATCTTGAGCTCATTGATCTTTTCATACATCCTGTATACCACCTTGTTGGCCAAGGAGTTGCCCCTCAAGACTTCACAATGAAATCAGGGAAAATCCTTGAGTTTCAGCAGTATAAGATAGGTAGTAGTTACTTCTATGAGAATCCTCCGAAATTAGAATTTATGGATGTGAATTGAGCCCTTTCAAGTTACCCAGATATGTTCCATTGAGACTTTTTTCACTTGAGTATTTCAGACAAATGAACAATTCAGATATAATTCACTTCTGTAATGCCAAGAAAAAGGCTCAACTCAGGATAAGGAGCCAACTAGGTCCATTTATCTGCAATTCTAGAGATGGAGGGGAAGAGGCTCAAAAGATATTAGAGGAACATTACAACTGGCAGAAAAGTTTCCATTGGGTACCCTATGACCCATTCAACTTTATTTGTGACAAAAGGATGAAAAATAAATCAACACCCTACATGCATCGAAGAATCCCTGAAATTGAAAAGTATGCCAATACAAATGAATGGGTAGAAGGAACTTTGATAGAGCGGGATAGTGAAGAAGTCAATATAAACAAAATTATGAAAGATCTTGAGAAAAAGTTTGACCTAGAATCTTTTGGGCAAGTGCAGGTACCGCATATTGGCACTTCTTCAGCAGGAAATCTTCAACAGGGATTTCTAGAAAACATTCCATCAATTGCAGTCGAATCCAAAGGAAAAGAGAAAGAACCAGAAGTACAAGTCATTGAGACTTTCATCATGACAGAAAAACCTCAAACATCTAAGGCACAAGGACAAGAACAGGTTCCTCCTCAAAATAATCCAGTTGAAATGCCAAATTTGCAAACTCCATTGAACATTGAAAAGGGCAAGAAAAGGGAGGCTGAAGTTCCTACTCCTCCCAAGGAATCTTCAAAACAGACTCAGACTAAAAGGCAGAAACTGAATCCACTTCCTGAAGTAGAATCTATTGATGAAGTCTTTGATGAAGAAAGGGAGGATAGTCAGCTTACTGGTTTAGTTAGTGAAAACATATACAGGTCATAAAGGAAAGGAAATACAAAAATAGTTAAGCACTGAAGTGTCTTCATTCAAACAGCCAAAGACAGATGCAGGAGACAAAAAAAGACATTTATCAGTATAAAAGCAAGGAATGATCCACTAAGGGTCCAGGTGTATAATCAGTATCTTAAAATGGCTCCACAAAATCAAGAAAGATTAATGTCAGCTTTTGACATTCAGCAAGGGAAAATGTTAATGAGCCATTTCAAATCTAAAGTGCCAAAACCACAGACAGCAGTTGATTACATTAGGACAAATTTAGAGGTCCTAGCAAAAGATATTCATCCATTGGACCAGATAGAATTACACAAGCAAACTGGAGAAATGATATATTCTACCCTTACTGACAAAGCAATGGCAGCCCATAGATTGCAAGATTCTTTGAATAATACAAGTACCCAGTTGCAGATTGAGAAAGCTTCTTCTCAAGCAAAGGATAACAGAATAAAATCTCTGGAGGAAATAATCATCAGTTTAGGTCATAATCCCAAAGATATGAAAGGCATTGAAGCACTGATTAAAAAGAAGGATGATGATATTGCTGCATTGAGGAAGCAATTGAAATTACCAACTTCAAGGCATCCTCAAACTCAAGAAGTTTTGAAGGAAAATTGAGAAGAAGAAATGATGGAGTTTCTCCTAAAAATGATTGAGCAATTAAGTGAAACAGAAAAGGAACTGGAGAAAGCATTGAAAGAAAAGAAATCTATCATTCAGATATCCACAACAGAGGCTACTACAGGTACAATGGTAGCAGACCAACATACAGACCCATCACAGGTGAATACTTCTAGTTTAAGTTCTGATGAATTAGTGAAACAAATGGAAAGTTTCAAACTTAGAGTAACAGAAATTCAAACTACAAAGTTACAGCTCACTAATTTAGAAAAAAAAATATGATACTTCAAAGAATATTGTTGCTGATCATACAAGAGAAATCAAAAGGCTGGAGAAATTGGTTAAAGCTTTAGAAAAAAATCTCTCATTAGAAAAGACTTTGAGAGAAATCAATGAAATTCTTTGGAATAATATTATTGATTCAATAAAGAATATTTGGTCCTTCATTCAAATAATCTTTGAACAAAATGACTTGGTCAAAATAGCTCTGGAGGAAATTGACAAAACAAAAGGAGAATTGAGAGACAG
Source organism: Pinus albicaulis (assembly GCA_034641835.2). Classification (NCBI taxonomy): domain Eukaryota; kingdom Viridiplantae; phylum Streptophyta; class Pinopsida; order Pinales; family Pinaceae; genus Pinus; species Pinus albicaulis. The sequence goes on along the minus strand of JAXQQM020068062.1, from coordinate 11,874 downwards.
ACCTGAACAAGAAAATCAACTCATACAGTTCTTAAACACTCAGACCAGACAGCAGCTTGCAGAGCTTGGAATTGAGGACAGGACAGGTACTATTTTAGAAATAAAAAGTGTTTTTACTAAGAGAACTCTTATGCAAAATCTGGAACGTAAATGCTCAGATATTCAGCAAGAGATCATTGCATTTAAAGAAAGCTTTAATGTTTTATTAGCCAACGGGTTTCCCAGTCCTATGATTTCAGAAGAAAAAATAATGGAATTGGAAACTTATGTTAACAAATTGAACATACATGCTCACAATTTCAGATGTTCCTCTACCAGTTCATCAGAATCGACATTGCCTACAGGAAAGAATCTTTACAGCAGATTAAAGAATTTGTTTCATCTCTAGCATGAAATAAGGTATTTGTTCCCAAATCGGCCCAATTTCTTCAGATACACAGAGGCCGATGAAACATTAAGAAAACTCAAATGAACCATAATAGCAGAAGACAAATGGTGGGAAGACCTGTTAGAAATTTTGTAAAATTCATCTTCATATGGAAAGTTTTGCCTTTTACTATTGTGTGAAGGATAAATAGATGAACAAAGGTTAAAGAGTATCAGTTTAGCAGTTGAAAGTGTATCAGTAAGAATAGAAGAGTATCAGACAAGCAACGCAGTCAGAAAAGAATTACCAAAGAGGACAACATCGAGCTAGATTGTAGGACCTGCCTCCAGCACATGCATAAAAGGAGGAAACAGCACACTAGCAGTTGCCTTTTATCCTATCTACAAGACCATCTGTCTCCCTTTTTGTTGTAACTTATTCATTAGTCACCCTAGATTATTTCCTAGGTTTTTGTGAGATATTTTAAATCATTTTTTGTATAAATAAACCCTCGAATGGAGTGTTGAGGGTGGATTCTACTACTTTGCTGTAACATTGATATTTTTGGAATAAAAGTGCTTTGGAGAAATTTCTTTGTGGCTTGCTGGATGATGATTTGAAGCTCAAGACTTTTTGCAGGATTCATGTGTCCGACTACAGTTCAATAAGTCCTTTCTATCCTATGTTTTAAGTTTTATATCTGTTTATAATATCACTCTGTTCCATTTCTGAATAATTGACATAAAAGAATAAATCAGAATTTACTTAAGTGTACTCTGATTTCAATTGTGATTATTCTAAAATGTTTTCTACTAAACTGGTCACAAGCAACGAATTCTTAATTGCTTTTGTTTCGCTGGTTTAAACATCTTGATTACTATAGTAAAGAATTCTTAGCTGCTCTTTATTTGTAATCATTCACTTTCTTTCTTTTGAACATGTTGAAAGATTCTTGATTGCCTTTCATCCCTTCAAAATCCATTCCATTCACTTTAATTTCTAAAAATTGTTCTCTGTTTGGCTATCTTGCCCTGCAAAGCCATCTTGTGTGTAGAATATTAATCCAGTAAAGCCATCCTTTCGACTCCATAGCCCAATGGCCTGAAAATATTCAACCTTGCCCTTAGTTGGCGGATTCCACCATTCAATTCAAACAAAACTCTTGGACTTATAACTAGCCTAAAACTTTCTAAGAACAAAGCTAAATTTTAAAGAGAGAGCCCTCTCTGGATACAGATTGGCTAGATTCTGTATCTGAAGGTTGGTTTGTGGTTACCTCGGGTATACTTTCATTTTCCACAACTTCAAGGAAAACCTGAGTGATAACAGTTACCAATATTTTCCAGAATTTTAAAAGGACCATAATGGATTGGCTTAAGCTTTTTACCTTCCCCTTGAAGTCTTTCTTTTCTGATATATAACCAAAATTCATCACCAACTTGGAATTTTTTATCAACACAGTGTTTAACATGCCTTGCCTTGTAGCTGTTTTGACTCTTTTCAAGTTGTTCTTGCACTGTGTGATGTACTAACTGAATTTTCTCAATGAACTTCTTTGCTTTATCTATGTTTATATGACCATCAATAGCAACATCTTTCTCTAAGATGAAGTCCAAAGGCGATCTTTGCAAGTACCCAAGACATTCCTCAAATGGCGATGTGTTTGTGGAAGAATGCTTTGCCCTGTTGTATGCATGTTGAATGTAATGCAATTGTTTATCCCACAACTTGGGATGTTTGCTGCAATAACCTCTAAGAAGATTAATGACTATCTTTTTAAACACGTAGGTCTGACCATTTGTTTGTGGATGAAAGGTTGTACTCTTATACAACTTAGTGTCCATCATGTCCCAAAATTTTGACCAAAAATTCCCAACAAACTGGGAATCTCGATCACTTACAATAGAAGTAGAAAGACCAAAATGAACCCATACATTTTGAAAGAAAAGATGAGTTGTTTGTTCAGCTGTAATTTTATTTTTACATAACATCAAAAGACAGATTTTCAAGTTGGGCCTATCTACAACTACATACAAGTAATCATGACCTTTCCTTGACATTGGAAGACCTCCTACAAAATCCATTCAGATACTCTCCCATGGACGAGAAGATACTGGAAGTGGAGTGTACAATCCTTGTTTCCTATTTCTAGGCTTACTTATTGCACACAAAGAACATCCTCTAATGAAACGAGATACACTATTAATCATGTGTGGCCAATAAAAATACCTTTGGAGATTCGTTGTCGTCTTGCCTACACTGAAATGTCCAGCAATCAATGAAGTGTGTTCCTCCCTTATGATATTGTTTATTTCTCCTTGTAGAATACATAAATTTCCCAAGTGATACAACAAAATGTTATGTACATGATAATCTAACTCTTCAATTTTGTTTCCTTGACTCAAGCTTTCATACACATCTCGAAAATCACTATCATGTGCATATTGGTCAATGTAACTTTCATGCATAACTGAATTGTGCTTGAGTATAATAGATGTATTTACAATAGGCCTAGAAATAATATCAGCTACCTTATTGTAGATTCCCTTTTTATACCTGATAACCAAATGGAATTGTTGTATAAATCCCATCCATCTGAAGTGTCTTGATTGTTGCAATTTTGATTGTGACTGTAAGTACTGCAATGGTTGATGGTCGGTATGGATAATGGTCTCCTTCCCCATCAAATAGTGCTTCCATTTATTTAAAATTTTTACCAATGCATATAACTCTTTGTCATAGGTGGGATAGTTATTCACAGCTCCATTAAAAATTTCAGAATGAAACGAAATGGGCTTACTATGTTGCATGAGAATTTCTCACGTGGCATAATCACTAGCATTTGTTTGGATCTCAAATGGTTGTCTAAGATCCAGAAGATCCAATACTGGTGTTGGACTTATCTTTTGTTTTAAAGCATCAATTTCTTTTTGTTGCATATCTCCCCAACGGAAGACTTTCATGACACTTGGAAATGCATGTAACGAAGTTGCAATGGAAGAAAAATTAGCAATGAATTTCCTCCAATATTGTGTTGCCCCAAGAAAGCTTCTTACCTCTGTAACTGTATTGGGCTTGGGCCAATTCACAATGACCTCAACCTTGGAAGGGTCTATCTTCAGCTCACCTCCTCCAACAATGTGTCCCAAATACACTAAATAAGTCTAGCCAAACTCACACTTTGACATCTTTAAAAATAATTGTTCTTTTTTTAAGACATCAAGTACCTTGTTCACATGCATGACATGTTCATCTCTTGTTTTGTTGAATATCAAAATATCGTATAAGTAAGCAATGTTGAATTCATCCATAAATGGTCTTAATGCATCAATCATAACTCTCATGAAAGTATCTGGGGCATTGGTTAGACCGAATGGCATAACTAGGCACTCAAACAATCATTGTTAGTTTTAAATGCAGTTTTCCAAATGTCCTCTTCAGCTATTCTAACTTGAATATAACCACTTTTTAAGTCTAGCTTAGTGAAATAATTTGCATACTTTAACTGATCAAGAAAATCATCAATTGTTGGGAGTGGATAGCGATTCTTTACCGTGATTTTATTCACTGCATGGAAATCCACACAAATGCGCCAAGTCTCGTCCTTCTTTGGTACCAAAAAAATCGGCGAACCACATGGAAAAGTAGATGGGCGTATGATACATTTGTTCAGCAATTCTTGGATTTTCTTCTTGAATTCCATGCTCTCCATGATTTACATGTGATACATGCCAATGTTTAGAAGTGGAACATCTTGTTGCAACTGAATCTCATGTTGAATTCCCCTCTTGGGATGTAACCCATTTGGTTCCTGAAACATCTCGCCATGTTGACTTACCACATCAAAAAAATCAAAATTTAATTTGTCATCACAACATTCAAAAGATTCATATTCCATATCATTTTTCTTCTTGATCATGAGAAGCACAAAATTTTTACTTGCATTAACTAGTCTCTTCATCTACCCTGCATTAACTAAAGAAATATTCAGCTTTTTGCGATGAGCTTTCACGATATACTCCACCCCATCCTTGAGCAAGTGATTTTTTTTCTCATGGCGATAAAATACCTATTTCCTGTCATACAAATATGGACTTCCCAAGATAATTCCTAAAATGTCAAGTGGAACCACATCTAACTCAACTTCATCAACAAAGTTTGCAGTAATGGCAAACCAGAATATACATTTCCTTGTAACCTGTAAATTTGTATTCTTGACTATCCAACCCAAAGGATATGGCTTATGATGTGGTACTGTTTCAAGGTTAAGATTTTTGACAAGTCTTATGAAATCAATTTTTCTTGTGACCCGCTATCAAATAATGCATCAATTTTTGTATGATTTGAAATCACCCTTACATGGAGCAACTCTATCCTTGTTTCTTCATTTGGAGTGTTGTTGTGACAATTTGAGGAACTGGTGCTTGCTATGGCTTCTTTTCCCTTTTTGACCATGGCTATAATCTTGGTCTGATTACCGGAATTGAATCCAAGATCATGTTGTGTGGTAGCATTCATCTTTTGTTTCCCCTTGTTGTTTGGTTTATTAGGCCTTAGTTCGGGATGTAATTTCCAACAATGGGCTTCATCATGCCCCTGTTTGGAACAATGTTTGCATGTATTTTTCTCCCTTTCTTTATTAACACTTGCATTCTTCTTTCCCTTCCATTTTCCTCCCTTCTCTTTCCCCTTACGCTTGAATGGCTTCTTCTTACTACCCTCTTCCTAAATGTTCTTTCCCCTTGCTTCAAGATGCATGGATTGCACACAAATTTCATATAAATTTCTTGGGTTAAACATAAGGATAGCAGGTCTCAAATAGGAATGTAAACCCCCAATGTATTTCAAGAGTGTGTCTTTGGAATTCAAGTTTATTCCTAACAAAAAATCCCTTTTCCTAAACTCCTCGGTATATTCTTGAACTGTTTGACCCTTGAGTTGCCTAAAGTTTTTCCAACACATAATGGCTTTTGCATGTAAGCTAAAGGATAAAACTATCTTTTAATTGAAGAAATAAACTCAACCTAAGAAATGGATATCTTACCCTGGATTTGCATTTCCTCTTGAGTTTTTGCTTTCCACTAGACTAGTGTTGCTCCTTCTAGCCTCAATGAAGCCAACTGGATCTTTATGTCATCTTCTTGTAGGTTCTGAATTCTGCAATAAACCTCCAATTGACGGATCCAATTGTCCAAATTCTCTGCATTTACCTCACCATTGTACATGGGAAGTTAAAACTTAATGTCCAATTTGAGTAAGCGAGTTTTTCCCTTTGGGGTTTTTGAATGAGTATGGGTGGTGGAAGTGGTGAAAGTGGAAGATGATGCAGATGACGATGAGGATGGTGGAGATGGAGGAGGCTTTCCTCCACTACCCTTTGAATCCTTCTCTTCATCCTTCTTGCCTTCTGAGGTTCCCTCTCCATGTGGAGACATAGAATTCTCTCCAACCATCCTAGTGTTCCTCTCTTCAAAGAGGATCCTAACCCTCTCAGTTAGTTCATAAAAATCCTTATTGAATGCTTCCTCTTATAAAATACCTTCGGTCTATCCTACACCTGACATGGTGGATATAGATTCAAGCTCAGCTTTTGGTGCAACTTGTAATTCTTCAATTAACTCAGCTGCTGGTACAACTTGTACCTCTTCAATCTCAACTGGAGATAAAACTTGAGGTGCTTTAAGTGCAGTTGGGAGTGAAACTTTGGGTGGTGATGGTGCTCTTGTGGCTCTCCTTCTTCTGGTCCTAACGTCGGGACTAGCAACCAATAGTTTCCCTTCTTCTCTTTGCAATTTCAACCTTGTAAGCATCACAAATTTGCAACCATTAAAACCCTACTTGCACAAAACTCAAGCAAATAACCTTTTCTCTGTTACCATCTTGATCTGAATTTGAATGTTAGTTTTTTTGTGCTAATTTCATCTTCAGATTTATATTCAAAATGTTGATATTTGCTTCATGTACATGGGCTTATTGAAGTGTTTATGATTTTTTAACAAGTAAATGTGTGGAGATTATATTGAATTCTTGAAAATAAAAACATTTAAACTTAATGTTGAACAGCAGCTAGAAAATACACAGAAAACCATCACAATTGATCCATTAACATAGTGTTTTAATGAAGGAGTTCACCCCTCCTGGGCTAGATCTCCTTGGTCCAAATTCCATGGCTTGGGCCTCTGTGTTAGCTCAAATGTGAAAAAATTGATGTTTACATTCACCTAATGCTCCTAAAATATGCTCCAATGTGTCCAAAACATCAAAATCTTCCAGGAATGACTCTTCCTGAGCTGAAATTGGTCGACAATTGCTCCATATATGCTTCATTTAATTTTTCCCTAGAATCCTCCTCCAAAACTGGAGAGAACTCCAATTAACACAACTAAACTTGAGGGTCCGTCGAAACTGGTGGAACCGCCAAATTCTCTGCCATATTAATCCAATGGTTTAATTAGTCGTTAAGCACAGTTAAGGGCAGATAAACTTGAATTAACTATGCATAAGTGTGGTTTAGCATAAACAAGGTTTAACAACCTTAAACCCGGGATTATATTAATTAATACGCAATTAACATTTAAACTTTGTCGAACAATATTCCGCCAGGCTATGATTTTGGTTAAAGGGTCACATGGGGAGGGGGTTGGCCCCCTCCAAACCCCCATCCATCCAATCGCAATGGTTGAAATATATGTCGAACCCCTTACCTTGTAAGAACTTTGGCAGTGGCTCGGTGATAAGATGTATGGTTAGCGTGGGGGAGGTCATGGGTTCGACCCCAACCTCCACCCATAAATTTTTCCCAAATAACATATGTCATTACCATAGTTTCAAAATTTGGTTAATATAAATAATTTGGCCTGAAATACATGTGCTTTACCATAGCTAGAAAACTTTGGTATATACAATAATTCGGACTTTAATATAATAAAAAAAAATTAATTCCACCATTGCAAATATTGAAATCGGACTTTGGATAGGGTCCACCAGAGGGGGAACGTGGCGGCCCCTGGCTACACCAGGTGTCCAGCTCTAGTTGGATCATTCCAACCAAAAACAAATCGCATTCAACCTTAGGAGAAATTGTAAAAAAAATTCACCTTCAAAGTTCATTGGTGAATCCTGTTGTGACACTTGTCACAATGTCATTGGGAAAAAAACTAAAGAATATTCCTAGAATATACCTTGTATGTTAATTGGGCTTCCATGTCGTCCTTCTGTCCTGTTCTGCAAATTTTTTAATTGTTTAGGAAAACGAACAGCAGGTCATAACTTCCTCATACGGAGTCGGTTTTTGATGAAATAAATTGCGTCGGATTCTTGGTGATGATCTCTTCGTTGTCATTCTAGTTTGGAGCATTTCTAAGAACTTTCATTTTTGAGCTTAGCGCTTAGCCTCTGATCAATTCATCACGGGGAAGATAAAGTGATGAAGCTTACAGATATAATCCAAACCAAGGGTGATTAACAAGCCATAATTCACTGAAATTTGTGTCATAGAGAAATCCACATAAAATTCAATATACCCTAGCTTAATTGTAATGTGAATCACTTGCCATAGATAAATGGGTGAGCCCCCAATATGAAACAGAGTGCAAGTAATATCAAGAACAAGCAATTGTTGACAAATAATGCAAACCAATCCATGAATTCTTGATAATATGCCAACAGAAGTGATCTTCAAGCCTCTTTAATCAAACCTTTCCTCTAAAACCATGTTGGAGAAACAAGGAGGCTACAAGATAACTGTGATTTCTCCTCTCTTGATAATTACTTGTGAATTTATTGTCATTATTTTATTATGTTTTTCTTCTTTCACCAAGAAATTCAAATGTAAAAACATGAATATCACAAGAACACAAAGAACACAAGATATAGGTTCCAAGCCAGGGAAAAACCCCTCCAAGAGGAAAACCAAGAAAATTCTCTTATTATAGAATCAGATCAAATGAGACATCCAAGACCTGTAACCAAACTTCTATATGTCAGGTCAAACCTCCTTCTGCATAGCAAATCCATCCTCAAGAGACCAGCATCAATCTTCAATAAAATGGAACTTACACAAATCATATTTCAAGAGAAAATTTTCTTCAATCTCAGACTTCGGCCCTCCTCTTCTTTTCCATCTCTCTGTGATATTTTAGAACCAAAAACACCTGAAGTGGGTGTCTCCAAATGAGCTCCAACTTCCCTTTATTTATACTTGTCCATAGCGGTTCAAATAGACATGTTCATTGGGGCAGGGCCGACTTGGCATCTAGAGGTTGTTAACCCAATTTACAAATTGAAAAATTATCTTTCTTTTTTCTTTACAATAGGTCCAACTAGGACTTTGACTCTTTGACTTCATCAAATTCTAGAAGCATGAAGAACAATCTTAATTAATAAAATAATAATTTATTTTACCATGAAACCCATGCTTGAAAATAAATTTTTCTTTTTCTCATTTTTTCTTTTAACATAAAGTTCATTTTGATACAATTATGAAGATTGAACTTAGTTACTTTCTCCAACAGTGACAAAAATTAAATCTCAATTTCATATATTTTGGGTTTGTCAATGACTAAAGTATATTTAAGGTGTCATATAAAGAATTTCACAAGTAATACAATCTACAAGTAGATATAGTGCCTTCTTGCATCAAAAAATTTAAGGCTCAAATAGAGAATCCAAAGTATAACAAAAGTGTAAGTGATGCTTACCATGTTGAGGAGAAACATTAAGAAGACATGTGGCAAGATCAAAAGTTGTGACGGGCAATAATGATGTCAACATTGTTAACCTACCAGTGGCATCAACCAATCACGTTTTGTCATGTTAGCAAGTTATGTTGAGGCATGAGAAAATATCATGTTGCAATGGTATGTGATGAGTAATCGAAAGGTTTATGTGTGCTTCTTTTAAAATTAGGCTTAGCAATAGAGTTCACACTTAAGGATAGTTGAACAAGGTTTTATAAAGGATTCTAATTCATCAAGCTAAAGAGAAGTTGGGTCCTCATGCCCTCCAATATGCATAAACTATCCCATGGACTCAATATTTGATCAAATTTTGCTTCATAGATTTTGGGTCCAATAACCTAGGTAGATTCAAAGTTTTGTGTGTTCCCAAATTGCATAAGCCACTCCATTACCCATCACTAAAGAAAACTATATTTTATTATATTCTAGGCTGTGGACCCATGAATATTCAAAAGTTCATGTTTCCCATATTTCAAAGGCCACCCCACAAGGCCAATACTTAACAAAGCTTAATTTAATATAGTTTCAAATTTGTTGAAAAAAGACCCAATCTTTGAATAATTGTACTTTGTAGATTTTGGGTCTGGGAAAACTCAAAGTTGTGTATGTTTCCAAATTACATAGGCCACTCCAAAAACTAATAACATAGTAAAATTATATTTTATTATATTTTGGGTGTGTGAACCCAAGAATATTCCAAAGTTCATGTTCCCATATTTCGAAGGTCACCCCACAAGATTGACGTTGACACTTAACAAAACTTTATTTAATATAGTTTCAAGTTTGTAAAAAAGAAACATGAAGATTTCAAGGCTTTTAGCATGTTTCATTAAGTGTCTCAAGCTTAGGTTTTTTTGCATGTTGTTTAAAGGATGTATCACAAGGATATGTGGCATGCCTAGAAGTTACCACATTATCATGATGTCAACAAAACCCTTGAAATAATATGGGAAAATAGTGGAATATCAAGATCTAGAGAAAGGAAAAGGAAGTATAGTGACAAGAGACGAAAGAAGAGAAAAATAAAGCCATTGTGACTCATGTATAATCTTTGATAATGTAATCATTTCTTGACATTCATGTCATAATTGAAGACATCATAATTTAGGGATGCAATTACAAACTCAGAACATGATATCACTCAAGAATATGCATCAAAAAATAACTAAATCCATAGATGTCTCCACAATGAAGATCTATTTTTTTCTTGGGAAGTTCACAAATATTCAAGAACTTGGATTCACTAAAAAGTAAGGTACTTTGTTTGAGATCGAGGTTCTATTCAATGCATCCCTTCCTTCTATCTAATGTCATCTCATCAATTAGGGTATCAATAAAACCTAGACCATTGCATCTCCCAAGATCAAAAGTTGTTAAGATTATTCATTCATGATTCTTATGAATTTCATTTTTTAAGAGAATAGGTTCCCTCCCATTTCAAATTCTAAGAATACAACCCATATTTTTCAAAATTCGAGTGGATCTCATTGTTATGATTATCAAGCTTTTCATTCACAAGTTCTTCCACTATCTCGTTCATTTCTGAAGACTTGACTTCGAACTTATTGAATTGTGCTCGAGTAATCAATGTGCTCATCTCTTCCTCTACAAGGCATATCTAAAGCCAATAGTCCATATGGCAACTTGTGTCATTCTTTTGCAAATTTCCTTCTAAATTTGAAATTGTTTTCATACCTCGCCAAACTATTTGTGTGTGTCTCTTATATCGTCAAGCACCTCCATTTTGAAGAGGAACACTTTATTGGAAACTTTCTCAGATTGCAATGATGATATACATAAATATTCCTTCTTATATTGGATCTTGTCGTAATTTGTGATTTCATTGTTTTACCTACAATTAAGTGTGGTGTGCATAATTTCCTTAATTCGTTAAAAAGTAGGTAGAACTATTGTTTTGATTTCTTGCTTGTATTGCTTATAGAAGATGTGGTTGATTTTAATTCCATGTCAATTGTCAATCTGACTCTCATTTGGATGACTTACTTAGGCTACGAAACTCAATTTCAATTTTAAATGAATTGTTGTTTCTTCCTTTACACTTTTCAAGTATTGCTTAAATTCACTTCACCATAAAAGAAGGGGCTAAATATTAAAGGTTTTGCATGTTTTGACATGTTGGTAGTTTTTATTTTCGATGTTACATGTAATTTAGGTTTCAAATATGATTAGTTATCAATATGGCATGCATATTTTCTGATTTCATTGGTGTATAAGAACACTCTATAATTAAAAAAGGACTACCACTCTCACGCAAGTTCAAAGGATTATCCTATGACCACTAGGATCCTTAGTGATTCGCACTTTTTCCTTCAAATCCACCTTTTCAAAGAAAAAATTGTTGAGGAACTAGAGCAACTGAAGAAAGGCTTGCATAGCAAAAGGGGCTCTACATCAAAACCCTTGACCATTAGTTGGCCTACAACTACTAACCATTTTAAGCACCAAAAAGTTTTACTTGCTTTTCCATTGGTTGTCTTGATTAGTTTAGTTGTCTATAAATAGTTAAATTTCATAAATATTTATTTGATCTAGTGTTGTTTTTCAAACCTAACCATGTTAGATCCATGGTTATTCATGTTTCAAACTACATGGCTTTCTATAAAACTCATTGATGGCCTATTATAACTATAGTCAGTAAAGTAGGTTTTGTTTTTAGGTTTGTCCAATTTGGTGGGAATAACACTTCCCAAGGTTAAAAGGAAGTTTGGGTTTTTTCCCTCTTAATTTTCACCACTTCATCCACCAAAT